>VZTL01014306.1:0-22000 GCA_013400535.1 Scopus umbretta
GCAGAGTAAGACGATAAGCAGTAGAGCAAGCAGCAGAAGCAAAAACCAGCTACTAACGAGCACTAGACTCTAATATACAGGAAGGCAAGCAAGCCCTGGTGGCACGTACAGAAGCCTGCCGATTAATAGCTAAACAGAACAGCAATAACAGCTATAAATTCAATCTAGCACATTCCAATCAAACCTGTCATTATCTCAAACCTTTTGAGCCTCGTGTTGGACGCCAAAAAGGACTGTTGCGGTTTAACCCCAGCTGGCAACCAAGCTCCACACAGCCGCTCGCTCACTCCCGCCTGGTGGGAAGGGGGAGAGAGTCAGAAGGGTAAAAGTGAGAAAACTAGTGGGTTGAGATAAAGACAGCTTAATAGGTAAAGCAAAAGCAATGCACGCAAGAGCAAAACAAGGAATTCATTCTCTACTCCCCAGCGGCAGGCAGGTGTTCAGCTGTCTCCAGGAAAGCAGGGCTCCAAAGCGCATAATGGATCATCTTGTAAGTTGTCTGTCAGGTCTCAGCTAGTAAAAGGGGTGTAGGCAGTAAACTGATGCTGATGTCATGGATGAGATGGAGTAAACGACAGCGTAGCAGATAGTGGTGCCGGGGTTAATTTAAGAACCAATGGGATTGCAGCTTTTACCCTACTTGACCATTTCACACACTCACTCTGTCCCTCCCTCTCCTCCAGCATGATGTTCACTAGGTCTCACTTCCCGCTAGGGAGATCACTGCTGGTCCAGGGAGGTGGGCCAGAAAATTGTGTTGGTTCGTGCTGTGCAGCAGGCTTGCAAATACCAGGCTCGGGTGTTAGAGGCCAAGGTCCATAGGCATCCGCTGGCATTTGTTTCCGTGCATATCTCTGATCTTCAGGATCTCTCTAGCCAAGATCACTAATGTCTTTCTGAGACCACTTTCCTCTTCCTTCCTGCTTTTGGCACCACCTCTTCTTTCTGGAACCCTATGGCCCCAATTTTCACAATAGGTGATGTGCAGAAGCACAGCGTGTGATCAGATCAGCCTCCTAACAGGTGATTCTGTCTCATGTCTCTATTAATTGGAGGACTCGGGTCATGCCATTTTGCTCAGTCCTAATGTTATCAAAATTTACAACCAGCCCATGGTTACAGCCAGCAAATAGCAGGTTTCTGCTTGAGACTTTAAAAGTACAGTTTTGGCCATTCATCCCCTCCACACGTACACCCAATTATCAGCTGCTTATTAGTGTTCACAATGTAAGCTATGTTTTTGCCTGCGGCAGCTGGCCTCACTGCTCTGGCAACAAATTCAGGCCATAGTATAAGTGGATGCGTCTCCTGGAGAACCGAGTCAGAGTGGTGCGTGTATCACCCAGTAAGTGGGATCCAATAAATGTTGGCTAGTGATGCAAATCTAATTTAATGTTGGGGGAGATAATAATTGCTAGACATTATATATGCCCCTGAATCTTTTCTCACACTAGTGTTACACATGTCAAATGGGGAACAGTTGTTAATATTAAGCAGCCAGTTTGCATGCTTCTTCAAAGGCCTTTGTGGACACACATATATATCATCATTTGTCACTACTGAATTTGGCCCTAGGATTGCCATTGGAATTGCACTGTGATATCTTTTATTGCAGTGAGATTTCTGACTTTAGAGGAGAATTCCAATGTTGGGAAAATTTTTCCACCAGGATAGTTGGCTTTAAAAGTATTTGGATTTTTTTCCCAAAATGGTGTTTTTGAGGGCTTTCTACTGTGGTTTTTCCTCATCATAATTACTTGCTTTCAAATCAGGGCTTTACGTTCTCATATTTTCCCTTCGTTCTACTTGCATGTTCAGTGAAGACAAGTGCCCAGTTTTATCAGGTGTTATTTCATTAAGAATGAGCAGATGAAAAGGTGATTTCATTGCAAAGTGAAAGGAAAAGAAGCTGGGCTTCAAGTAGCCTTACGGGAAAGAAGCTTTTTTAAGAACATTTGGGGCCTGGCTCTGCTTTCACTTTTGCCTGATTAACTTCATTGTCTGGTCAGACTGACACCTACATCCAAGTAGAAGCAGGTCATGTCTCAAAATGAAGCAAGGGCAGGACAAAACTCTTCCTTTTTTGGACCAAGTGCTCATTTCACCCCAAAGAGGGAGCACATGCAAAACACTTCTCTTGAAAGAGATGTTGGGTCATTCCAGCACCTTTGTCCTTGATTTGCGTGTCTGGCAAGACTCTCTGAAGACAGAGGAGTTTAGTGTGCTATCATCCAGTCTACTCTTACAAAGTGACTAGAGGGGCCTTGGTACAATTTACATCTATTGACCAGAATGGATTCTGAAGCTGTGGACGTCTTCACAGTTTAACTCTGAGCCATTTTGTGCTCTCTTTACTAATGCTACTGTATCTAAACAGTAAGGGTTTGTTTCTTTTTATCGGTATTTGAAATTTAAAAAAAAAAGAGAGGAAGGCTACAGATGTTCACTGTGCAATATGGGAAAAAGTATGTTTCTTTTTAGTACAGCCTCTCCTGGCTTTTTATTCCCTCTAGCTGAATAACTGTGGCAAGGCTTTTCTTCTCAGAAGGGATGTCTTTAGAGGGACAAAACTTAGAAAGATACAATTACGAGTTACTTGTGGTTGAGTCATTAAAGATCTGTAAGGATGTTATTCCATTTTGGACTAAAAGTGCAGGATGCTTTTTTATATAACTTTGTATTCAGTTTCAGTTTTTGGCAGCCAGGGAAATTTGGGATGGGGGGAAGATTGCAGTTTCTTGAAGAAGAGGAATAAAATTACAAAAAAATCCACTACTACTCACATTTTGTCATTGAGCTGTAAAATTCCAAGAATACCTTAGTAAATCTGTTCAACTTAACTGTAAGTTTCTTGTGTTCCATGCTGGGGTAGTATATTTCCATCAAATTGTAATTCCAAAAGGTATTTTTATGCTGTTTTTAGAGGAATGGAACCTCACAATCCACCATTTTAAATTGCTTGTCTAATTCTGCCCTTTATTGAAGAGCTGTGAATCAGAAGCTTTTTTCACTGTATGACTTAGTGGATCTCTGCTACACTGCACCATGCGGTTTTCTCTGAGAAGAATGATGAGCGATAATTTTTTAAAAAAAGTACTATTCTCAGAAAATTTTGAATGATTGGAGTCTTGAGATGGAATCGCAAACAGAACGCTGTGACGAGGTAGTTGTTATTCCTTTCTGAACATATGGAAGTCTGCTATTAATGCTCTGCACATAACATGCAGTTTATGAATGCATCCCAAGGTTTTTACTTTAGTTCACAGGGCAGACTATTCCGTTGATGAAGTTTCCTTTTACAGAGGGTCAGCTGAGAGTGGATGCCAATGTTTCTGTGCATCACCCTGGAGAGCCTTATGGAGTGAGGACTGAAGTGAAGAATATCAATAGCATGCGATTCCTGGCGAAAGCAGTAGGTAAATGATAGTTGCTTCATTACACAAGGATTGTAAATATTTTATGTGGTCTGACATGAAATATATCAGGCTCCTGAGTGCAGTAATTGGCCTTAAATGCCCTGACTAGCTTCATCTGGGTGTCCCATCCGTGCAGCTTGCCCACAGGTCTCGAAGTCCCATTTAAGCTCAGGCTGGGGCCTTCGGACTTTGCCTGAGCTACATCACAGGTGTACCAGTTTTCGGTCCTGTCCCCTGATGGACCTTGGACCTGTCCCGTAGTCTTGTTCCCAGTCCTGTCTCTGGACTTACCTCCTGCTGCTTCTGACTGAGCTCCCTGGATGGACCTTGGACCCAGTTCATCACCTCACCTTGACTGAGACTGGCATGGGATGCTGTTAGTAGCACAAGCCTCCGCCTGTGCTGTTCAGACCAGTGGGACTGCACCAGCCAGTGAGGGTACCACCTGTGCTGCAGTCACCCTCAGCTCCTGGCGCATCCTTCCTTGTGGGACAGCCTTGCTCTTCCTGCTCCCTGACAGAATAATTCTTAGTATGGGGTACTGTGGGGATAGCAGCCGTGTTAGTCTGTGGTTTTCTTGCAGAGGAAACCCTCTGTCTGCAAGAAGAATAAAGCAGGTGATGCAATGCCTAGCATGTTTAGCACTGAAATATATTAGCAGTAGCTCTGTGTCCTCCAAGGTAGATGACTGCTTTCCACTGAGTACGGTAGGTGGTGCGCATGAAGTTCAGATGCAGCTTGGGTATGAGCAGGAAAGGATGATTATTACATCTCCAAAAGAAAACTCAACTGGGTGATTGGAAGGTCACTAGGAATGTATGGCTTGGCTGCAGTGCCTGGGAGAAAATGTTTTCTATTTAAAGGGAGTGAAAGAAGATGAGGAAAATGCGCCAAGAAAGAAACTGCTGGAGAGACAGTGACTGATAATTCTGCCTATAACTACTGCTGTTGGTTTCATTAAGGTTAAAACAACAAACTATTCCATTATTGTATAGCAGTGAAAAATGAAATAGTGGAGTGTACAAAAGCTAATAGTGCAGTATAACAGGCTTAGTCTTTTTTCTTTTGCTTCTGTCAGACTATGAAATACAGAGGCAAATTGAAGAACTTGAAAATGGAGGAACCATTCTGAATGAAACAAGAGCCTTTGATGCCAAGCTTGGGTGAGTTTTTATTTTGGAGGAACATCAGGAATAGCAGCTCTAGAGTGCCACGGGTACCTAGAGACATGATCAGGAGAGGTAACGTAGTATTGCTCAACTTCTGTCTTCTAAAGCTAATGTGCACAAACATAGACTCCTCACAGGTAGTAATTTATTCTTAAAGTTGAGGCTTTTTCACAACAGATGGTGTGCTACATCAGGCAGTGTCTGTGTGAAAGTGACTGCCCTGTTATGTACATGCATTCTTTGAAGTGGCTTTAAAAAGAAGCTCTCCAGATCTTCATGAAGCAAAGTTTTTGTTTTGTGTTTTTGCCATAATACTAATTCTGTGGTGTACCTCTTACCACATCTTGTTTTTTTATTTTAGGTGCACTGTACCAATGAGGGACAAAGAAGGAAAACAGGATTATCGGTAATTTTCTTTTTTTCTAAATAAATTCAACATTTCAAGAGCTGAGAATTTATTTCATTTCTTAAGTGTAGCCAGTGTAGTGAGCATGTAAAGTTAGTCAGCATAGTGAGTCTGTACTGGAAGTTTGCCTTCCACTGCAAGAGTAAGAGACCTATCAAAATTGGTGCTAGTCTGAGTAGTTCAGATCTGGAACTGTGTCTCATCTCTGCTAAAACCCATAGACCTTTCCCAAAAACTAAGCTGGAGTACCTTACCTCAAAGTGGGTAAGTTGATGGTTGACTTTGTGGCCAGTATGAGTGCATTCTTAAGAATGCCTGACATTAAACCTAAGAATATTCTGATTTAAGCGTTGCTTGCGCTTTAAGTAAACACTGAGGGAAATGATTTTCAGATAGCAGGCCCTGCCCCTCCATGCTTAAATCTACATATATTCTACCACTGATCTTACTAGAGCAGAGCAAGGATTTTGAAAACATCCCACAAACTTTAAATCTGCTTTTTAAATTACTGTTTGTAGAAATGCAGCAGAAAAGGCAGTGATCATTTTATGAATTCCTGATTAAGGTAGGGGCTGGCATGAGGCTTATTTAGCAAGGCTTATTCCAACAAATGCAACAGAAAATTCCTGAGAACCTAGGCAAAACTGGTGAGGCTAAGATACTTCAAATAAAGACCAGAAAGATTAGTACTAAGCTTATGATCAGTATTAAACAGTGTTTTTCAGTTTTTTTGTAACTTACTGCTACATATTGTACATTAAACTTAAAATCCATGTTTAGGCAGATTTGAAACAGAAATTATTATAGCAAATTTAGAGGGTGCCAATGTCCTTTATTCTGATATTTTTGAACCCCTCATTTCATCATGTAAGGGTGAGGTTTCTGCTTCAATCGCTGTTATTCCAGTGGTTTGAATTGGCCTTCTCTTTTTAAGGGAGCCTGTGATGGCACCCTGCTGAGCACAGTAACTTTGCTTTTAGCACAGCATGAGATTTCATCAAGACTTTTGAAGTTAGTCTGGAAAAGGTTGCAACCTGCCCAGATCACTCCTGGAAGTTGGCTGTCAATCTGTGTTTTTCCCTGCCAGTCCACTCCTGTTTTGTCCAGATCCACAATTCATGCTTGATGCCAAAAGGGCTGGGTGGTTTCCATATCTATTATTATTGTTGTTATTATTATTATTTTGGGTGCAGAAGTGTTTTAATGACCCCTTTTCTGTTATCCACTCTTGGACAATCGGTGGCAAATACTCAAAAGAAGGAAAACAGGGGCTTTACCGCGCTTCAGGGTCTGATCTCTTATTACTTAACAGCAATACACCAAGTCATGAATTTTTAATATTTTGTTT
Source organism: Scopus umbretta (assembly GCA_013400535.1). Lineage (NCBI taxonomy): Eukaryota > Metazoa > Chordata > Aves > Pelecaniformes > Scopidae > Scopus > Scopus umbretta. Next base: position 6,340 of record VZTL01014306.1, read on the forward strand.
GGTTGAAATAGTAATACAGCTTCCAGGTAAGCAGAAACTTGTGATACAAATTTTATTTCTTGTTGTTTAGCTTCAGACTGAAAATAATCATTTTCACTAGGTTCATGCCAGAGCCAAACCTTCCTCCATTGATTCTGTACGACGCTAAATCTTTGCCAGCTAATCTGAACCATCAGCAAGTGGTAAATATTGATTGGATTCATGAGAGACTTCCTGACCTCCCCAGTGTGAAGAGAGCAAAGCTTGTTGAACGGTATGGGATTCTTCCTGAACACAGCTTCACCTTATTGGTAGGTCTATTGATCAAGTGCTAAAATAAGCCTAGAAACGTCAAAGTTGCACGGTTTTTGAAAAGATTTACAAACGTCGTATTAACCAGCTGTCGGTTCTCATGGATGTTTTTTAGTTGGAAATACGTCCAATGCATACTTTGTACCTTGGAGCCATCTACGCAGAAGGGTGGGGAAAAGAAACCATACACAGTGTGCCTAGAAGAAGCATTTCTCATGCAAGGTGCAGTCAAATAACTATTATTTAATATTGATCTTGTCTCTCTACACATGGATGCACCCGTGACTGACTGCAACAAATGTACAACTTCCTGCTGACAAATCCTTGTCTGCAGGTGCCTGCTCTTCCTATCTTTGGGTCTGGTACAAGGCTGGGCACATTGTCAGTATTTAACAAATTAGCAGACGTGTTTTCCTGACTGCAGAAGCAAAACCCCAAGTTTAGATCTTTGAGCTTTATGTGTCCCAGTTGATCTGGCTTCCACATTATTTTGAAAAAACCCAGACTTATTCTTAGGTAAATACACAAACCAGCTGTACAACATCAACTTTGGCCTCACAATGCAATTTACCAGGGCTAGGTTCAGAAGAGGGGATGAAAAAGAGAAGGATGTGGCAAATACGGATATGAATAAGGACGTGACAGCAAAATCTCATAACTTCCAAAATTATTCTGAAGGACTTTGAGCTTCTTAAATACAAGCTGCATCATCTCTGTTTGCCAATGATAGGTGTGTGGGGGTTAGTATACTCACCCAAGATGAGACATTTCATGTAGCCAGTTAAGCTAGGACAGTGTCCTGCTTTGGTTACCTCTGTGATTAGTGCAGACAGACAGAAGAGGACTTTAGAGCAAGATCCAGGGCAGAACCATAAGTACTTTAAATTGTCCTCTGGAGGAGTTCCTTTCCTTTGACTACAAATGGAGGGAGAGCCAGGCACCTAACTTAACTACCTAATATCCTTCCTTTGTGCATCCGTAATACACTTGTACAGAAGCTGGTCCCACAGAAAAAAAAAAAAAATTGGTTCATTCTTCTGAAGAAAGCTGTTAGGAAAACCGTTCTTGTGGTGGTGTGCCATTTGAGTGAGTTGCAGATCTTTTACTGTTTGGTGGGCAGGTGAGTCATGAGTCTCATCAAAATCATGAGGCTGCACTGATAGCAGCAAGAGGTGTCAGGTAGTATCTTACCTTTCTATTTCATTGTATAAGCTGGAAAATGTGATTTCGCAGCCGGTATTCTGTCCATGCATGCATTTTCTCACATCAACGTATTTCTCACATATTGAAATAAACAGAGCTCAGAAGGGCAGACAGGTCCTGAACTCTTTTTTTTTTTTCTGGCTTTTTTATTCTTCTGTTCTTCTCCCCCCACTGTGGTGGGTTGACCCCTGCCAGCTGCTAAGCACCATGGCTGCTCGCTCATTACCCCACCAGGGGGGACAGAGGAGAGTGTAGGAAGAGCAAAAGCGAGAAAACTCGTGGTTTCTGATAAAGACACTTAAATAAGTTCAGGAAGGAGGAAATAAGGTAAGGAAAAACCCAAAAGCGATGCAAATGCAATCACTCGCCACCTTCCACGAGTAGACTGATGTGCAGCTAGTCTCTGACTAATGACTACCTCCCCAGGAGTGCCCTTCCCTCTGTTTTTCTTGTTGAGCGTGGTGTTACGTGGCACGGCATAGCCCCTTGGTCAGTTTGGGTTACCTGTCCAGGTTGTATTCCTGCCCAACTTCGTGCCCACCCTCAGCCTACTCGCTGTGAGGGACAGAGTGGGGAAAAAGACAAAGCCTTGACGCTGTGCAAGTACTGCTCAGCAGTAGCCAAAACACCGACGTGTTGTCAGGTGTCCTGGTTTCGGCTTAATTCAGAGTTCGTTTTCTTCTTAGTACCTGCTGTAGTGCTGTGGTTTTGGACTTAGTATCAGAACAATGCTGATAACACACTGATGGTTTAGTTGTTGCTCAGTAGTGTTTACGTGAGTCAAGGACTTCTTAGCTTCTGCCAGGGGCACAAGCAGCTGGGAGGGAGCACAGCCAGGACAGCTGACCCCAACTGGCCGGAGGGCTATTCCATACCATATGGCGTCACGCTCAGTATAGAAACTGGGGGGAGTTGGCTGGGGGGCAGCGATCGCTGCTTGGGGACGGGCTGGGCATGGGTCAGCGGGTGGTGAGCAATTGCATTGTGCATCACTTGTTTTGTATAGTCTTTTATCATTATTATTTTCTCTTTCTCTGCTGTCCTATTAAACTGCCTTTATCTCAACCCACGGGTTTTAGGGGGTTTTTTTTTGGTTCTCTCCCCCATCCCACTNCCCCCCGCCCCCCCCGCGGGGGGGGGGGGGGGGCGGGCAGGGTGAGCGAGCGGCTGTGTGGTGCTTGGTTGCCGATTGGGGTTAAACCACAACATCAGACTGCTTTATTCACAGATCTGTAACACAGCACCCTATGGGCTGCTCTTAAGAAAATAAACTCCATCCCAGCCAGACCCAGCACACCCACTCCTTTCCCTCGGCATCAACCGACTTCTTGTGCGTTTCAATTTTGCTAGTATTGATGGCTTCTGCTGTGTGGTTTCTGTTGTCTCTATCAACTAGCCCTATATATTTGCCTCATCAACTGCCCTTTCTTTCCACCTGTTCCCTGAAATCCACTTTTGCCTTTACTTTTTCCCTTTTAACTTTTTTTTCAGTTTTGGAGCCTATAAGACAATGAGCTCCAAGCTGAAATTTGGGATTCAGCTTGTAATAAGATAATGTATCCATTTGAATGCATGAAGTGAACACGTTCTTCGTTGCAGGTCTTCTTTTATTGTGCATTAGAATGTCAGCATGTATACTCTCCATAAAAGTTGCTTGCCTGTTCACTGGGAGACTAGTTAACCTTAATTCATCTGAAAATGGTACGTCCATTGCTGTGTTAAGCTTACATCAGAAGTTGCAGAAGATTGCTGATAGGGCCAGATGCACAAATCTAATGAGCATTCTTTCAGGTTAGAGCGCCCAGGAGTGCTCATTAAATAAATGGCAGTGGTAGAGGGATGACTCTAAAATGCAAAATCTCTGTTCTGCGCCAACTTGTTAGAGAAAACATTATGCGCCAAAGTTATAATAACACAGTACCATACTTCAGCGTGCAAGTTAGTTTCCGAGCTTACTTCGTGAGCTTTATTCTCATCTGCAATAGCTACCTGGATGTACTGCAGTACTGAGAATCTGAGACTCCTGCTTTGCCTAATTGCAAGATGTACTGAAACAAAAGGAGAGCGTTACCTATCAGTATCTTCTTATCTGAAATTTCTTAAGTGCAAACTGCTACGTTTTTGACAGTTTTGTATAAATTGCAAAAATAAATCAAGTTTCTGATTTTCTTTGTGGAGAACCCTTTCTATTCATAAAGACACAATTATCTGAGCCACGTAGACTCCGTGGTATTTGAGTACTCAATTTCTGCATGCACTTTCTGCTTTGCTGCATAAACTGGTAGGCTGGCAAATACGTTCGTCAAGAAGGATCTCCAGCAGCTTTGCCAGTTACAGTATTATAGTATTCTTGCCTCCTATTGAGTCAAAAAGGTAAGATGTATTGGCATAGACATTAATGTGAAGTTTTGTTTTCAAAAAGTGTGCTGAAGTCTGGGGAGGTCCAACCAAAAAATAGATCAGTTGTCACTGTACAGCATTAGAAAAAAACAGTCTGATCACTTCCTTTCTCATCTGAATTCCAAGTCTTCCTGTACGTTTACTGTTCCCCTACTTACTCAGATAAAAGTGGCCGTTTGGCTTTGGCTTATTGCTTTGGTGGAACAATTATATTGGCGAGTCCTTAGAACAGTCAGAAGTGGGATTCTGTAGAAGTTGGGTTTGACCATTTTGTTTATGACGTGCCTTCCTCATGTATGTTGGTGTGCAGGTGACTTATTTTTAGAACTTAAATCATTTTATAAGAAGCTGTAGGAAGAAGTTTGCACTTTCTTTGACTGCTCTGCTTGTCTGCTTTAATGGGCTAGATTTTCTGGTTTTGCCCCTGACAATCTTGCATGTTTTTGCAGCAGTCGTTACCTCACAGTTGGTTATTGTGGGAACTGTGATGGTGAAAATGGCAGCAAGAAAGCAGAAAATGACATTTTATTTGTTAACGTTGAGGTAGTTTTCTTCTTCACTTCTTTGGGAAACGTTATTGGTCTTTAAAAGCGTAAGTTTGCATTACAGACCCAGTGTCCCTAAAGATTGTACCCATGGTATTTTGTAAAATAATGTATGGGTTTAAACTTGTTTAAAAAGCATCTGGAATCACTCCACCACTAGTTTTTTTGACATCTCAGTACTACTAAATGATTGGTTTAAACTGTGTTGAAGAAAGAAAATTGGATCTGGTTGAAATATTGGTATGTCAAATTTCATGCTGGTGAGACCCTAATGAATAAGTTACAGCGTATTTGGTGTGTAATGGGAGCACTGAGTGGGCCTGGATCACACACACAGTGCTGCAGTTCCAGATTTCTGATCTTCCTTCTATGAAGATTGAAAAGATGTCATTCAGAATTATGTGAGAAGAGTCAGTTAGTACTCCTGTAAACCTGCACGTTAGTGTGTGCAGTGGTTTTCAGTGCAGATCTATGGCAAGGGACAGGGGGGTGTGTGTGTGTTGGTAGTTGGAGTGAATGTGGCGTGAAGAAAGTTGACCAAAATGCAGAATAAGTTAAAGTCAAGTTCAAGTAGTACGGTATCTAGAAATTGAAGCTAATCAAGTTATGCCTGCATTTTTCTAATATGGCAAGAAAATAAGGAAAATGTTTCATTTCTGTCAGTCATTTTGATGTTTTGACATTCTGCCGTATCCATTTCAGTCTAGCATTGCTGGGCTTTCCTACTCCTTGGCTGCAGAAACTGACAGTCACTTTAAAAAAACCTAAAGCAAAATGCAAAGGAATTTTGGAGAATATGTCTGGTTTTATGTGCGCAAGTAGTGAGTATGGAGTTCAGTACCTGGTAACACGCATAATTCTGAGTATTCGTGGGCTTTTCTCCTCTTGCTGCCTGGAAATCATCTGATTACAATGTGAAGGCTGGGTATGTTTGTCCTTGATTTTCAAAGGTCTGGCAGCAGGGTCAGAGCTGTAGCTCCCGCCAGGTTGTTGGTATCCAGAAATCTGAACGTGCCCACTGGTAGAGATACGCTTTCCAGCCTATGCGTGATGGAAGTGTTGGACGTGCTGCATCTGAGTTGTGTAGCCTGCAGACACGTGGCACCTGCAGACATTGTTTTTGTGTGCATAATGTTGTAGCTAGACCTACTCTGCCTGGAGTGTTTGTAAAACCTTCTGCAGCATGTGTAAAGAAACCAGCATTTGTACATGCTCACTTTTTCCTACCTAAATTGGACAGGTGTTTTTGTGGAAGGGAACCCGCTGTTTAAATAATCAGTGTTTGTTTGTGCTAATGAATCCTGAGGTGAATTAGGAGGAGTACAGTATTCAGTAATGCATCATTTTAGTAATTCCACTTAACACACAGGCAGTTTTTAATCAAGTTTACTGTACTTTGGTAATCACATCATTCCGTTACTGGTGGGGTTTTTTTAAGCTAAATTTGTTCCTCTAGTGTATTTAGCCTTAGATTTTACATTATTAGATTACGAAGTAACGGCTAGTTAAATTTGTAAGAACACTGGAAAAGAAGGGAATCACATCTGTGTGTATTAGATAGATAAATAGGGGGAGTTACAAGATTTACCTTGGTTCATAAAAGACCTCAGTGGCTTTCCTAGGCTGAGAACTTGGTTTCTTTGCTCACGGTCTCAAGGTAAAGGGGACGGGTCTGAATTTTGTCACACCAGTTTTACAGCACATCAGCCATTAATCTAAGTGCATTTTGTTCCGTTTCACAGAACAGGGATCAGTAGTCGGCAGTCTTCTCAAAAGCCATACATCATTACTAATGAAAAATGTGGTATCTAGAGCTGTTGGAAGTCTGTGTTGTGAAAGTTTTGAGGAGGAAAGTCTAAATTCTGTATTGCTATGGTGAAAAATTGCCTTTAAAAACAAGGGCAAGTGAGGCTGTTTTTACGGGATGTGTTTGAGTGGAAAAGTCAGGCTTTGGTTTAGCATGTACCTGCGCTTTTTGCTCAGAACTGTTCAGAGAGATCTGGCTGCAGTCAGTATGTGCATGGAAAATGGTTTTGCTGTGATGAGAATAGCTCCTTGGCTGTCTCTAAACTGTTACCTCTCACAACTCCTGAGAGCTGGCTTGTTCGCGGGTGCATTTATGCCACACACTGCAGGAGTCCAGTGGCACGCTGGATTTGGATTCCTCCTTGAAAAGGCAGGAGTTGCCACTTAATGTCTCTTCAGCCTTCAGTAGACCTAATGAGTTCTGTGCTACAGGTGAAGATCCATCAGTGCCTTGATGACAAACAGCACAGCGTTCAACAGACTGTGCAGTATCTGTTCTTCTAAAAACAATCTCAGATTTCACTTAGGCTATAAATTGAATCCCCTACTGTCATACCTGCTGAGCGTTTAGGGTGCTGTGGAAAAGCTTACCTAGCTTCTCTGAAAAAAATAGACAAAGAAAGCCTTGCTGCTTACGGTGTGACCTTTCCATATTATTGAAGGGTGAATGCAAGCTAAACTTACTCCTTCAATCCAAAATAAGTAGAAGTGATTGCAAGGTCAGGAGTGAAATATCTGTAGACGGTTTCAAGAAAAATCTCTTCTTGGTAAAAGGTAGCATGACAGCCGGTTAGATGGCAGCATTATATTTTCTAGCATTATACATATTTAAAATGCATGAGAAAATGAGAAAGCTTTTCCCCAAAGGGTAATTTTAGGGAGGAGTTAAGAAGAAAAGATCACTCCTTTACTGGAAGTTCCATTGAAACAGACAGGCTGGCAGATAAGCTGTAGGTACCTATTCTAGACGTAACATAGTTTGTTTCCTGTTATGGTAAGATTACTCTTAAGTCTCGTGACTTTACAATGAATTCGCAAAACCGTGTTTACTTTAGGATTGAATATTTCTACTCCAAATGCAATTGTATAATTAAACGTGTTTGCACTCTGGTATCTTTTTGATGCATTTAACTTTTCTTAAACAGAATGAAGACGGATTAACAGAATTCTTTGAGAATGTGGTAAAAGACACCCAGATGAAGCCGAAGAAAGTGATCGGCTGGATTCTCAATGACCTGCTCAGTTATTTGAAACAACATTCCCTTACGGTAAAGGAAAGGTCAGGCTTCTTGATTACTAGAGCGGTGAAACAAAAGTGATCCTTTTCTCACACGCTATGAATAGTATTGTGTCACTCCATTGCTCGCTTCTGCTGTAGTTGTTATCTGTGAGGTTGGTTACGCTGGGCAGTACTATGTAGGCCTTGACACTGTCCTGCTGAATGAAGTTAACTAAATACCTTGCAGAGAAGAGGACCCCGTGTACATGGGGCACATTAGGAGTAGTAATCGGAGTCTTCCTGCTTTCGAATATGACAGTAGTAAGGCATAATCAGGCAATCAATACCAAAGTTGAATACAGTGTATCATGGGGAAAAATACTACCTTGTCATGCTGAACTGTGGGATCTTTAGGCAAGCAACAGTAGTCTAGATATATTGCTTCGCCATATTCTCTGAAGTAACTTCTGCCCCGTTTTTCCCTAGCCCGGTCAGTTCTTTTCTCCTGGCTGACCTTCTGAACCTTCTAGAAAAAAAAGAAATTTCTTCTGCAGCAGCAAAGCAGGTGAGTACCTCTTTGATTTTACTGTACTTTGAACCTGTGGCTGCTTACTCCATTCGTGTGGCAATTTTACAATCAATCAGCGTGTACCAGTACATCAGTGGCTTTAAAAGGAAATTATGTGGAGCATTGATGAAGGATAAATTTTCTATCTGCTATATACATATAATAGATGAAAATGCCTCGTGTGTCTATAATCTTACAGATACATCTGCGTATTCAGTGTTAGAAGGGGGCACAAGCCAAATAGTAGATTTAAGCAATGTGAACTGAAGTCAAATAAATAAATCCTGCCTCTGAACAGACTGAACACTAAATCTCAATTTCACAGTTCAAGTCAGACCTGAGCGAAAGGTCAGTGGTAGTTAATCCATGACTTGCAGTTAAGCTGAGGGTATCTACTAGGTACTAAGGGACAGCAAGGTCTATGTTCCCAAGCGTTAGCGTGTGGAAAAAAAGGATATAATTCACCGGAGTGTAGTCACAAAAAGAGTTCTGCTTTGGTGTACCCCTGAGTCAAAAGTGGAGAGGTCTGGCCTTTCTTTTATCCTTGCTGCTTTGAGCAAGTGCTGTCATGGACCTCTCAAGCAAGTACTGATGGTAAAGCTAGCTTTCCCTTCTTTTTAAATATCATCTGGCTTAGGACAGTCTGAAAAATCAGCTCTGTGTCCAAAATAGCAAACTGCTTATGATGGGTGTGGTGACTGCTGTGTCTCTAGACAAAATGTGGAGGTTTTTTGTGGTAGGGAATAATCTGTCATTCACCTTAAATTGTTGCTAGCTCATTTAGGTGGAATGCATTGTCTTTTCAGATTAATTATTATCCTCTAGACAAGTACAATAGATGACTGCTGCTTCTCAGGTGTTCATCAGTGAAACTATTAATGAAGATATTTAACTTGCAGTGAAGATATTTAACTTGCCTTGTCTGCTTTCAAGCTTTGAAATACACAGGATGGGTTTCCATCTTTCTAGCACATACTGATTAATCAAAGTACAACTTTGGAATAGTATTGAAGTCAGTTCACTGGTTTTTGGTTTTTTGTTTGTTTTTTTTTTTATGATTATAAATCAAGTGTAACTGTTGCAAATATGGCTTTTTACTCTGCTTGGAGACGCTTCCTGGTTTGTTGTTTTCTTTTTTGGAGATGCTTGTGGTTCTTAAGTTGGTCGTCTTGGTGGTCTGCTTCTGTGAATAGGCCGCTGCACACGGACAGGCATCATAAATAAGGATTTGAGTGCCTGACTTCAGGCCATGTGCATTTGGAAATTTGGGACTGGAAAAATAAAAGCTTCAAAAAGGATATAAAGTATTAATAGGAAAAGCATTGGCATGCAGAGCGGTTGTGTGCCTGCCAGGTTAGGGCTCACCCATCAGTTCGGTGTCCGCATTTGGAAGGGAAGCTTCAAAACTCTCGGCTTCCTTGCGAAGGTAGAGACAGGGTACTAATGCTCTTCTGCGGGAGTTTCTTGCCTTGTGCTGTATTTGTGTGCCAGCACTTCCAACAGGTTATGAAATGTCAAGAATTTGAGAGATGCTTTTCTTGTTTAATTACCACCTCTTTGTAACGTGCATGTTGTCCTCGTGTTCTGAAATTGGACACAGAGAAATAACAGTACTGTTTGCCATCACTGAGTGACGCTATCAAACTGCAGAAACCTTGCCGCGTTTCAAAGAGTATTTTGGTTGCCTGGATGTCAGAAGAATAACAAATGTTTATAACAATTCTCAGCAGTAGGCCGAGATACGGGGTGGCCCAGGGGCAGAAAGGGCTCTATATACACAACAGCAGATGAATTGCAGCACTTCGGGTGGGGGAGAATGAACTGCAGTGGTAGGGACAGATCCAACGAGAAAGGACGGGAGGGTTCGATGGGGTGAGCACGCAGACAGGCGTACACATACATGCTCGCTGCAGGGAGCTGTTAACAGTTTAAATTTTTTAGAGGTTTTGTGTTCGGTCTCTGCTGCGTACGGCACTAAAACGCAGGCAGATAAAAGCTGTGAGCACTGATTATAGACATGGAACGTTGTACGGTGGGATGCATATGCCAGGGAAAGGGCACCGTGTGCTTACATAATTACCACTTAGGTAATTACAGAGCTCACGCCCAACTTGCCATCAAATACAGCATCCTGCTCCGGAGGTCTCCGAAGCGGTTTCAGACTGGTGTGCGTGTGCAAAGGGGAGCAGATTCCAGCTCTGCCGGCGTGCAGAGCTGTGGAGTGAGCGTGTCCTGGATCGTCCTGGATGAGGGCACCTGCACAGGCATGTGCTGTGGCCCACCCTGGAGGCGCTGTTTTGAAACCCACAGCGGGAGGTGCTGGTGCTGCTCGCCCAGGGCCAAAACCAGCCCGATGGGTGCTACGCCCAGCATGGGGCCTCGGTCCTTGTTTGCAGGGCTGGCAGTGAGTACACCTCTGGCATCAGGGGCTTGCCGTTGAGTTACGGCATTGTGGGAGGAGGCTGGTTCCTGGGCCAGGTGAGCAGAAACTTGCCCCTGCTGCTGAAGAGCCATGCTGGAGCAACTCTGCCTGGACGCCCTTGTCGCACGTTCATCAGGGATCTGTAGCGGGGTGTGGAGCGGAGCAGACCCCCAGGTCTTGTTTGCTTCTGCAGTTGCATAGGTATAACTTCAGCAGACCCGCTTGGCACCCCTACTTTAAAGTAGATAGCATGGAAATGAGTACAGTACACAAACCTAAACAGAACCATCTGCTTTGACAATTACGGCTATACCATCTGGAGGACTGGACCCAGCCTGCCCCTCGCGTTTGTCAGAGGCTGAGGGACAACTGCCAGACATCGAGGCTTCCATCACTGGAAAGGAGAGATGCCCACAGGACTGACTCGAGTGGTACTGCCTGCTGCTTCCCGCCCAGCCTTGGCAGCAAATCACTGCAGATAGGGTTTCCAGTTGGAGTGTTCTCAGGCACAGCAGTCAGCTGGCACGTTCACCAGTTGCAAAATGTTTGATACGATGCCTGTGGCAGCCAGACGCGTAAGTCCTGATTAATTCATCTTGACCAATGGTTTGCTGCTATGCCTGTGTAGGTAGAGACCGCAGAACATCATTAAAATCTAATCACGCTCAGGCAAGAATCAATAGTAGAAACTACTGAGATTTCAGTAATGGAAATGAGGCCTGAGATTCTCGTTTTGGCTCTGGAGACTTCATCATTTGATCCTCCTGTTCTGGTGCAGGCAGTTTGTGTAAATGAGTTGAAATCATTTTTTAAACTGCTTTCTTTAGATTCGTACTTCTTGCCAAGTGGAGAAACACATTTCTAAAAGTGCATCTTTGACAGGTCTTGGCCACATCTCTTTCTGCTTTCCTGCATACCTGTAAACAAGCAAGGGCCTTGATAACATTGTTGCTCTGCTGGCTAAGTGGAGATGCTTGTTACCAAATTGAAAAGCACACATGATGCAGATGTCACAGGGGAAATCTGGTGCCTCCAAGGTTTCTAATGGGCAAGCTTTTCTCAGTGCCAGGAGACATTTGGCAAAGAAATAGCAGGGAATCAGAGCTGGATCTCTGACTGTCAAGCTGTCCTGCCCCTGATCTAAGTCAGCCTGATGTATGAGTTGCTTCTGGGTAACTGCCATGGTTGGCTGCATAGATTTGGTTCGTTGCAGATTTTCCCCTCCTGCAGCCCATGGCATCCTGCCTGAATTACATACCGGTCCTAAAAATCACATCTGCCTTTTTCCAGGAGAGCGTTACGGCTTATGCGTTGTCCGGCCCCTGATTTCTGCAGCGCTTCAGACTCTCCAGGGTGTTCTGCTATGGGCTGCGCTGTGCGAAGAGGACAGGGCTCCTCCTGAGGGGCGATGTACTGTCCCGCTGCCTCCGGAGGCCTCGAGGACAGACAGCTTCCTGCCTGGTCCCTCAGGGAAGGAGCAGGAGGGGGCTGTCTGGAGCAGCAATGGAGTGCAGCCAAAAAAAGGCAAGCAGCTGTAGATGGGTTGAAACTCTGTTGGGTGTATTACTCCTTTCTAGGGGTATTCCAGGTAGCACTGGCATGATGATTTTTAAGTACTGCACTAGGAGGAAGATCTTGTAGAAGACGTCAGATACTGCCCTGATTTATTTAGATACAAACAGCTGAAAGCTTTACTTACAGCGGTTGTAACTCTGGCTGCTTATCAGTAACTTTAATATCGTGATCTGCCGTTAGCCCTTTTACAGGGAAAAAACAAGATGTAGCTGCCACAGTACAGCTGCGTGTCATTACCCTCTCTCAGGGTCTCCAGCAGAGTGATAAGATCCCATAAAAAGCTTTGGGGTACTGCTGGCAGACAAATCTCCTCTTGCAGGAATTGTGTCAATGCATGGTTCTTAAATACCTGTTGCGGCTACGGAATTGCTTAACTGAAGGTCTTTTGTACCAAAAAATTCTTCATGCTGAAGAAAATTGCTGGGGTAGTTAAGATACCGTCCCACATGCCTCATTTTGCCTAAGTTGTCTTGCTGCCCTGCTAATAGTTTAACATGCAGTTTGAATGCCCTTTCTCCTCTCCCCATCCCAGCCTCCTCTTCATCCTACAGTGAGTATTTAATGCTGAAGTTTTGACGTGCCATCCATTTCCATATTGGTACACAGCAATGGCCCAAACATACAATTACATCTTCAGCTCAGGACGGAGCACCAGCAGCCGTTTTAATAAGGGTTTTCTTTCTTTCCTCCCACAGCTCTGAAATAAGAGCAAAGGGAATACAGAAAATGACTGCCTAAGGAAATTGGTTTTTTACAAATGTTCCCTTCTCTCAAGTTTATTCCAGGGCTATAGCCCTGCTACAGCGTAGGAAAACACACTAGCATTAACGAGTGATTATTCCGGAGGCCTGGGGTCGCCCAGTACTTGGAGGTGATGCATAGGTGGGCTGGAGCCACTGCATTCATTCTGCTCGGCGCTATTTTTCTTCTGCTTTGTCATACGTATCCTCGTTACAGCTTGCTGATGAGGGCTGGTAATGGGATGAGTTACCTGGGATTGGACTTGGTACGATAGTCAGCTAATCGTCAGTTCCCGGGCAGGGACATTTCTCATGGAAATGCATTTTCTGACTGCTCTCCGGCAGTTCCTGTGAGTAATGCGAGAGGAGCGCGAGTGCTGCCCGAGGAACAGCCGTGCACTCAGCGAGTCTCTGCCGTGCTGCCCGCCTCTCCCAGCGAGGGAGCGTCAGCTCGGTGCAGTGAGGTAGACGGGGGCTGCGCTCGGCAAACTCCATCGAGCAGGTGCCATCGCTGGTGGTAGCGGGCAGCTCCCGGTACCGGGGTAGGCTGCGGAGCACCGGCTGCGAGCCGTTAGCCTGCACTCGTGCAGTGAGTGAAAACGCTTTGTCTTACTTCAGGATGCAGAAAAGGAGGGAGGGTACAAGAGCTCTTTCAGCGAGCAAGGCGTGGGATTAAATCCTGGGTTTGGTCACATTTAGCGAATCTGCTCTTGCTCTAACTAAAATCTGCCTTCTTGGATCGGTAACTGAACTACTGCACGTAAACAGCATTGATACGTCAAGACGCTGACCTTCACCGCTTATTGTGATTTTCAGGTGCTTGCGGAATTGTGGAAGGGAGAAGGGAAGACTCCTCTTGAAATTGTTAAAGAAAAGAAACTTGAACTGATGCAGGATCAAAAAGAGCTTGAACAGATCTGCCAGGCGGTGATTGACGGACAAGAAAATGAGGTGATTATGATGGTGCTGGGAAGCGTGTGACTGGCAGTCTGTGGCACTAAAAAGGGGGTTAAAATGGCCTTTTTTTTTTTTTTTTCTCCTTTTGATTGGCATTTGAGCTCTAGAGCCAGTATAGGAGTGTTAAAGCTGCTGCTCAGATACCATCAGGCTTTTCTCCTCCTTTCTTATTTTACTAAGTGTTTTTTTGGAAATGGAAGCATACACAAAATGATCAGCAGAAGACATTACCAGTCTGGCTAATGGGCTAAGTCATTCTGAGAGACCATAAAAATTTAATGCAGGAAAGCAAAACTGTGGGCCTCTCTCCCTCTTCGGCTATACTGCCGTTAACCTGGCCTAGCCACCTGGCCCCATAACTCTGATTTTTATGTCATCGGTTGCGATATTAGGGTGACACCATTAAACTGTTCTGAAGCTGGGGATCAAAGCTACCTCCAGCAAGGCGGATATTAGTTACGGAATTAGAGACCGTATCAGAGGCTGGTAAGGCAAAACTGTTGCTGGCATCCGTCTCTTCGCCAGGTCCCTGCCACAGAGACGAGTCCAGCTGGCTTTCCGGCCCGACAGTGTCTGCGGGGTGGGGAGGAGCTGCACCCCCCGCCCCGTGGCAGCGGCCTCAGTGCCTCCAGAGCTGCTGTCCCCTCTGCTGTCCTGCTGCTGGGCCGTGGCAGCAGCGCAAGTGCAGCAGCAGGAAAGATAGGGATTTGGCTCTTCCCCATCTCCTTGCAAGGACGCGCAGCAGCCTGCGTGGCTCATCGGTCCAACAAGGTCCGAGCCGGGAAAGAGGGGGAAACAGACCTTGCTGCTTGTGAAGGGGAGGAGTGGGAAGGGATCTTGACAGAGTCTAAAATCTGCTTTATAAAAAGCAAAATGAAAACAAGCGCTTACATGTTCTCTGGAGTGAAAATGTAAAAGCAGAAGTGAATAGCTTACTTCTAATAGAAACATTGTCTAGATACATTTGCCATTTGGAAAAAAACATTAACATCTTTTGAGAACAATACCACCCACCCCAGCTCTCACTGGGGGATGCTAACAGCTCTGCAAGAGCTTTTGATAAAGAAAATGAGCTTGCAGTAGGTCGGCGTGACCTCCATCAGCCTGACTCATTTGCAGAGCCTGATAAAAGTGCTGCTGTATTTTCAGACTGGTACGGGAGCACAAGTGTGGATAGAAAGAACATTAGAGCTGATTGGGAGGCGCAGAAGCCGAAGGTCCATAACTACACTCCCATTTCAATAATAACGCTGTCTCCGAGAGAGTAATTCCTCTCTGTTTTCCACTGTTTTAGTCAAGCCAAATGCAGTAGAACGGCCTCGCTTCCCTTCTCTTTCCAGGTGATCTTTCGCCAAGGCGAAAGCTGCCCTGAAGGCCCGTAATGCATCGCTTCAAATTGCTGCGAGAGCTTACCTTACAAAATAGAGTTAGCCGAGTACTTGACGGGGGGGGCGCGGGGGGGAAGCGTGCCCTGCTTGTTGATCGGACTTTTCTTTAAAATGAACCAACTTGCGAACGGTTGCTTAAGCCAACAGTGAGCGCTTTACGAAAATGCAGTATCTGGATTGTACTGTATTCTGCCCCATATAGGTAATTTCCAGCAGATCAGGAGTAATGAGTCCTTTCCATATTGTGACATTACCGAGAAGATTTTAGACTGCCAATAATTCGGATACCATAATGAGTGGCAATATTTGCATTTGTGCTTGGTATTGGCACAGCGGGTGCTCATATGTTCGCAATCCTTCCCTTAATATCTGTAAATATGACATCCTGTTTAATTGAAGCTATCGTGTTTTGCCCAGTAACTCTGACAACGTAGAGAATGTCTTCCCTGCCACACAAACAACACGAAGGCCAGAAGCTTGTCTTTCAGCAGCAGCATCTCCTTTAGAAATGCCTGGAAGTGAAATTGCTGCTGCTTTTTTTTTTTTT
>VZTL01014306.1:32509-48987 GCA_013400535.1 Scopus umbretta
GGGGGGGAAGACAGACAAAAACAGCCCGCTGTCCTTTTAATACTACTGAAAGATATTGAATACCTTTCTTTAGCTTATTAAAATGAGCATAAAAACAAACTACGTGCTAATTGCAGCTTGCATAGAAACATTTTGTTTTGTACTTTGTGCAAATCTTACTAAATAAGGCATGCTTGAGAGTTTAGGTAGCGATGCAGTAGTTATCAAAGAATGCTGAGAAACTGCAAGGAAAATTCCAGGCAGCCTGCAATCCACGTCCACTTACACAGTTCATTTGACTTCAAAGACCAACAGCTGATAGCTGCAGATCTGTCTGCGACATAAGGCAATATGGTATGTGTAGGCTCCAGCACCTGCTTTCGGCTAGTCATGGGTTTAATAGACATAAGATCACTTGAATTCAAAAACCCTGAGCTGCTTGTTAAAAAAGAGAGCTTTAGATGTGGATTGGCAAGAAAGCCATTTCAGGGAAAAGGAAGGGACGGGGGGAAGAGGACAAAGACGTGCAGAAGCACAGCCCTTCGCATAGAGGGGTTTTGTGCATATTTTGCGTCTACTTTTGTACCCTGATCTGTCCCCATGGGGCAATGTTTTTTCCAAACAAACCGTCTTCTAACAAGTTATCCAGAAGAGTATTTCTGGAACAGAAAAAGCTAAAACATTTGCCTCTCTTAGCCAACCTACATGTGTCTATTGCAGAAATTCAACAGGAATCAGTGACACTAAAAATGGGTGGCTGTGCAAAGAGGAGGAGATGAAGTAGGAAGCTGCATTAAGAGCAGTATCAGAAACCTCTCAAATAAGTTACGTAGCACAGAGGGAAATGATAAGGCCTAATATAAGGTAACATGGAATAACATTTTGCCTCCTCCTTCCCCCTCAACATCAAGTGTTTTCAGGAAATATTGAAGTACAACATTGTTTTGTAAGCAGCTTTGCATTAAAAATCTGTTTAAACACCAAAAGCTTTTTTAAAAACACATTTAAAAAACGCACTAATAATAATCCTCAAAATCCCCCAGTACTTTGTAACATAAAATGGAATGTTCCTGGGCAAGAGCTGCCAGCTCCTTCAGGAACTCCGGGAAAAGGGCAGCTGCGAGTACGGCATTCCTCACGTGCACAGGAAGGCCAGGATGAGCCAGGCCTTTCTTTCCTTTCTGTCCCAGGAAAGGCTGGAGTACAGCCGGGTAAGCATCAGAGAGGTTCCTTCCTTTCCCTGCGTTGCTGCTGTGCTGGGCATTACCTAAAGCCAGGAAGAGAGGAGAAGAGAGGAAAGAAAAAGGGGAAAAGAAAAAAAGGCTCAGTATATTAAGCACACATGGTATTTGTACAGTGTCCAAACCCAGTATACAAGGGCCGTGTTCAGAGCTGTAGTTTGCAGTACCCAGACCGTGCAGAGAGATACTCCACTAATCCAATGTTTTAAAGTTCTACGTGGCCTGATTCTATTGCATTTTTTATTAGCTATCTTTCCCCGGGTTATACATTATTCAGTTCCAGCTCTGATGAGAGAAATACGTGGGCAGAAGAGGAGTCAAGCAAAAGAGTAATATGGATTTACCTTATGAAATAGCAGATAATATCTACGCATCTAGACCCAGCATAGTTGTCTGAGTTTAACTGGTACTGTGCTCTAGCCCTCCCCCAGATCAAAATATCATTTGGACTCTACTTCTCTCTCTCTCTCCTCTCTCCTCTCCCATGAATCATCATGTAAACGGGTTTGGGGCTGAGCTATCACATTGCCATGGGAGTTTGAAGCAAGCTAGAAATGAAGGGAAAAACCATTTGAAAATTTGATTTTTCTGTAGCTGTAGGCCTCACTAACTACACTCCCCTTTAACTCCCTGTAAAGCAACGAAGCATTAAAAAAAGAGCAAGCAAAAACCACCGTGTGCTCTCTGATCTCTGCTGCCAGAGTTCAGAGGGTCAGGGCTCAAGCATCAGAACACACGGCATTACAGTGACAGCAGCACTTAAATTTCAATCAATGGCTCCTTGTTTCAACCTGAAGCAGAACTGCACTTTAATTAGATGATAATTAATTTAGTGATACTAAAAAGGTGTCAGAATTTAACACTGATGGAAATAAATACTTCACAAATTAAAATTAACCTGCAGAACTCACTGCTGCAAGATGTCATTGAGGCCAGACGTGGAGACAGATAAAAAAACCTTAACTTACAAGTGGATGTTCTCACGAGCTGTGTAAGGAAATAATTAAAAAAAAAAGGACTGTCATATTAACTCACGTACTGCAGGTAAGCCAAACGCTACATTGCTGCATTAAGAAGAGGTTTCCCTTGAAGTTTGTGTTAAAACAACTCTGTCTGAGGTTACAGCACCCTTTTCCTGAAACCTCTCCAAGTAGCTAACCCGAGGACCCGCAGATGAATGCCTCACCCCGTGCAGCACAGCAATCCCTCCGTTAACAGCTCTGCACGCTTGTTCCTTTCCTGTAGTTCTCCTAAAGCACTGTGGAATTACTGTACACTTCCAAATACTCGAAAGATAGTTTCATCTTAATCATCTGACAGAGTCGTACTTTTCTTGAGTTTCAAAAAACCTTTCCAACTCCAGACTTAACCAATCATTCATATTGTTATTCTACAATTTTTTATCTACTAGAGAGAGTACAGGAATTTCAGTTCTGTGGAAAATCCTGACTGTGAGAGGAAAAACAACTTAAATTATGAATTACAACGAAAAGATAAAGTTTTGAGCTTCCTTTGAAGATTCTTTTTTTTAGATTTTCTAATGTCAAAATGTTTCATAATTAATATTTTAAGTTTTTTAAATAGTTTAGCCAATATAACCAGAATGCTAGTATGCTGTCGAAGCTTTTCGTTTTTTTTTTTTAATCTCTTCCCTCCAAAAAGCATCAAAACTGATAACATTTCCCTAAAAATACTTTGATTTAGATCTAACTGCCTGGGGGGGTAGGGGAAGAGAGGAAAAAAAGCACAGAAAGTTGGTCTAGGGACAAGAAATTTGATTTTTTAATTTGACTAGGATTGTCCACTTTTTCCTAGGGTCTGGATGCAAACTGAATCATACGATTGAGAAATTGAGAAAATGAGTACTCTGGAGACATTGTTACCAATGCACCAAAAGAAAGGCAGCATTTCATATGGGATCTACATCATGACAGCTCTACATAGCTAACCACAGCCCAAACTAATGTGTAAGGAAACCACATACTACTGCAAGCAGAAAATCACAAATGGTCCATTTCTGCTCAAACACCTTCAGAGACCATCACTGTCAAGAGAAGGGAAATGCTCTGCAATATTTCAGTTTTACACTTGTGTTCCCCACTAAGTCTGGCTTCCAGTTTTCAGGTATGAATTCTGTAGGAGGTCAGTTGTGCTCAAACCTGTAGAGAAAACTTTGGGGTTGTTCACCACATTTGGGGAAAAAAATCCTCAGAGAATAGCTAATTTGCATGACGCTCAAAGGTGCCATTCTAGTCAATGCAAAGAAATCTTACAGGAGTTCCTCTGTTTTTGTTGTTTTCATTTACCATTACTGTGGCAGTTCCTACCTTGCACTTCTTAATCAATATAATGAACTACTGTGGGTTGATGGACTACTGAGCCAGCTTGCCCCTAGGATTACAGTTTGATTACTTGCATCACCAGTCTTGTTGGGAACAAAGGCTGCAGTTATCCAGACATTTATTTACGCTCCATCTATTTGTCAAGAGGTGCCTCCTGTACAGGAAGTGCCACAATGCAGAAGAACATGTACCAACAGGGTGACTAAGCAGCCTTGTTTCAAATTCCTCAATAATGACCAGCATGAGTCAACCTGGCAAATTCTGAAGCCCACAGAAGAAAACTGACGTAAAATAGGAAGTATAAATAAATGCCATTGGGAATACATGCTATGAAAGTTCTTATTGCCAGCACCTGAGAAAAAGGACACTAAATATTGCTTCCTAATCTCATCTCCCACATGCTAGCTACAATACCATATAATTGTAAGGCTTTCTAAGCTATGGCACCAGAATGCAGAGCCTAAAATGCTACTGACATTTGCAATACACAGCTCCTTTACAGCAGGCACCTTCCACAGGCTAATTCTTGGAGAAGCAGCCTTAGCAAGATTGTAATTTCACGGACTAGATGTACTGCAAACCTTAGAAACACATACCACACTGACTAGAAACTAGGTAAATTATTATTCAGAGCCTCAAAAAACAAAACCACAATTAAAATGGCACATGAAAAGTCATATTTTCCACACCTCTGGAAATCCAAGAAATGTATCAACATCTTCACAGAGGTATGGGCAGAGTGGGTGATTACTAATGACTTGCAATGATGAGTAAGCACACACCTGTAAATGCAGCCTCTCTCAAACCCTTGCCAAGTCAGCTCTTCATCACTGCAGTCACTGCTCTCACCAAATTCGACACATTCCTGTCACGTGGGAGGCTGGCTTTTAAGGGAAACCTGGACCAAACCTTGCCTGCTCAGCAGCAAGCCGAGAACAAGCACAGCCCCAACTCTACCAGTTGCCTGACTGCATCTGGAAAGTTCTCAGAACGTAAGATTCTTCATTTTGCTTATTTTTACTAGCTTTCTCCACAGCAGTGTAAATACTGGTAACTGTCCAGACAGGTGTAGCGTGCACTGTGCTTGAGAAGCAGCAGTCCCCTGAAAAGCTGGCTTGTTGGAATGATACCTGTTTAACTTCCCACAGCTCTCAAAGTGTCCTGGCTTTTACACCCACCTTTTTTGTTCTTTTGTTTTGGTTTTCATTCAAGAAAGCACATTCAAATTTTTCTGGCTAATATCTATCTCCTTCAGTAGTAGCCCAAGCCATGATATGAAGCCTTATTCAATTGTTGCAGAAACCAACTCATTTGGGACTTCTGTCCTCCCTAACATTTATCAAAAAAGAACCCATGACTAGCTGAAGGTCAGGCTAAAAATAAAACAAAATCATGCACATATGCCATCTCACCTCATACCTTGAAAGCAAGTTTGCTTACGGCCAAACTGACAGCGAGCCAAGAGCTGATGTTGTTACTCTTTTAAACAGATATTTTCTGTAGCAAATAAAAGCTTCTAAAGAGCAAAGAATATCCAAATAGATCCATATACCGTGGCCCACTGAGTATCATCAGTTTCCAGTCAGAAGGGTACATCTGGCTAATGATATTCACAACGCACCACACCTACTTTTAATCATGCTGTAGGAAACGAGAGCAGTGACTGGTGAGTCATTCCACCCAGCCCTCCGAGTGTGGTTAACATTTACCTTTGGTTAGCAATTCTTCCGTGGCATCAGACGTGTCCACACGAAAAAGCAAGTACTGTTGGGCCTCCAGGAGAAGACCTGGGAAGTCTTTTTCAATGGTAGCAAAATGTTCAATTTTATTTTTCACAGATGCCAGCACCTGCCAAAACAGTAACAAAATTACTTCTTCCTCCCTTGCTCCCAGTGCAGCCACAGACTGAATACTCAGGCTTTCTCTAGCTGCATTAAAACAGAGTTACGACGAAAGTTGTGGTCATACAGAATTTCCAGTTCTTTGCACAAATGCAATTAAAACATCGAAATGAGACGAGAGGCTCTCAGACAGGTGGGAAAGCAACAGGTAGAAGTGAAAAGAGCTAACGTAAGGTTTAACGAGACACCAGAAATACTGTTCCAATAGGTATGACTGACGCTTGTGGTCAAATACCTGATAAAGTGACCGCACACTAGGCTGAAACACCATGTTGGTGTTGAGCAGAAAGGAGCGAAGAAGAGGCTGTGGATAACTTGCCAGCTGAGTGATAATCCCAATAAGCAGCAAATTCACATGCAAGGAGTTCTCCAGCATGTTCTCCAGCTTCGACAACACTACGCTGATGAACGGTCCTGCAAGAAAAGAAGAAGGAACCGATGTTTTTGTTTTCACAGAAGAAAAATCTTAAGATCCAGGAAACAGGCAGTTAAAAGGAATTTTGATCATCATAACCAGGCAAATTAGACCTCCCACGTTAATTAAAGCCAGCAGGGAGAAAAACCAAACTGTATCTGAACAGACAAATTAACAGAGGTGTTAAAAGCTTTCGTGAGTAGAAGCACTTTCGCTAGCTAGCCAATAAGTTTACATTAGTGGCATATTTAACGTGCATAATCATTCTACTTTACATGTGCCAATAAGGATTTAGCCTAGTATGTTATGGTCTACTGTTCTATTCCCCTTGAAGTTAATTGGAATGGTCCCACTAGTTTCAGTGCAAACAGAATCTGCCCTTTCAGCTCTTGTTGTGCTCTATTTCTGCATAAGGACTGGGCAAAGTAAATTATAGCTAGCTTTCTTGTCAGCAAAAAACCCGTGTTGTTCTAAAGAAAATATGAAAATGCCACTCTAAACACAAAAATCAAGACCTGTAATAGTTCATATCACAAGAAAAGGCTTTTTCAGTACTGCAAAGTCACACAAAGCAGGGAAGACGTTAAAATAGATTTATAAGCAAAATTATTGGTAGATGTAGGCTTTATCACATAAATGTCACTAATAAATAATAGCTTTAGTTTGTATATTCGTGCTGCAAGATAACCACTGAAATACAGAAGCATTTGCCATGAAGGTACATAAACCTTAGCGCTCAAGCTGAAGAAACCTTCGCAAGGCTGAGCATGACTTTAACCAAATACTACGTATAGTTAGATGATACAGCCAGTGAGATGCTTGAGGCAGTCCGTAAAAGTGACCTAATCGCAAGTGAAGTCTTAGGAACATCCCTCGTCCCACAACCAGTCCCACCACACTACTCTGTCTGTGTAAAAGCTAGGGAAGCCACACAGATGAATCCCTGGGTGATGCAGTTACGGCATTGCTAACTTTGAATATCCCACCCTAGTCCCTGGCACAAGATGCACGCCACGGGCATTTCTAGAGTCAGGAAGGTGGCCATAATCCAACCCCATTCCAGTTCCCCTCAGCTAGCAAACAGCTGCCACTCAAGCTACCTGGGCATAGTCTAGCCCAGTTTAATACACCTGCTGTAAACTACGGCAGAGGCTAGAGCAATTCTGGGCCAGCACAACAGTAAGGATCACATCGTAAGTGCCTACATCACCAGTTCACCTAATAGAGCATCACTAAAGGTTGAAGCCTATTGTATTTTATAGCGACCATGAGTCCAAAGCAAGCACTCCTTCGAGACTCATCTATCATGGCCAATGCCGGCACAGATCCACTCACAAGAGGAAAGGCAGGAGGGCCAGTGCTGATAAGGCTTCACGTGGCTCCTACCTTTCAACCACCATGTCAGCCACCAGAGTGAAGGTTGGTATCACATCCTGCAAGAATCCCCCCTGCCTGGCTACCCAATGAAGCAGCCCCAAAACCGTTTATTGAGATAGAGTTTCTCCTGTCCCAACATATCCTACTGCTTCCCCTTCATGTTCAAGGAGACAGTTTCACAGAGCTCCTGAGGACCACAGTGCAGTGCGAGCTTTACTGTATCAAGAGGGATTGCAGGAGAAGGAGTTGAGATACATCACTCTTTCTCTCCTCTACCTAGGTCAGGCTTCAAAGCTGAGTAGGTAAAGCTGAAGCTAGTACTTAGTAGCTGTACACCACTGCAAGAGAGGCTACCAAGATATGTTTTAAAATTTCTCCATGGTAGAGTGACTTCTTCCCCCAAGAAATTACTGGTATGAGAACCAGAGGAACTACGCAGTTTGCAAACCTTGTAAGGAACAAGGCAAACAGATGAGAAGTCAAAAAATTACTCCTTTCCTGACTGTGCATCTCTGTGTGGCCATGAAATCAAGCACTGATTTGGGGGGGCAGAATATAAATTCCTGTTCCTGAACACCACATTCTTTCTTGCTCAGGGGAAGCTGGGGATGATAGTGTTTAACGCTTTTAAATTGGACATAGACACCAACAGCACATTTTCTTCATAGATCTGTAGGCCTGAAGAGAGCATCTTTGCACTGCTGACACTTACTGGGTGTGGGAACCTCTGGTTTTTTGATTCTGCAGAGAGAAGCCCCATCCCTTGACACCCCAAAACAGTGAAAGCAATGAAAAATCCTTGTCACACACATCTACAAACATAATATATCATTCCAAATTAAATACAGTATTATATTTGAAAGACACTGCAATCTCAACATTTCTGAGATATTGTTATGAGCACCTCCTTACTTGCAACCACTAAGATCTCCATTAAAGCAAGGTAAACAGCCTACAAGTAAAACCTGTTGTGGATGGAGAGCAAACGGTAAGGCCTCCCCCCCCCCAGCTTTGTTTTGCTTGGTTGGGGCAGCGGGTGTGGGGGGAGGGGTGTGTGTGTGTGTACTTGCATTTTGGTTTGGGTGTGGGGTTTTTTGGAAAGGAACGAAGGGAGGGAAGGACTAGATGAAGAATGAGAGACAGCGACAACATTTTTGAGCTCCATGTGACAGCAGATAATGGGAAACAAAGATTTGAATGTGATTAGCTTCTGGTACAAGGTAATTGCCACCACAGCAAAAATAGCAAATCGATCAAAAAACAGGCTGAATTTTTCAATTAAGAAACAGTACCAGGCATGCTGGTCACAGCTGACCAGAAAGGGCTGCATTTCAATGGACACGCATGTTTTCCCCATCCTGTCAAATGAACGAGAAGCCATCTTCTAGAGGTTTTGGTTTAGAGGAGGAGACCTAGATACATAATTCTTTTTTATTATTTACATTACTGTGGTATCTAGGAGACCTAAATAAAGATCAAGAGCCCGCAGTGCAAGGAGCTGTACAAATACAGATCAAAAGCCCACTCTAACCTGGCTTGGACAGTCTGCGGAGACCAAGCTTAAATTGCTGCCTAGCACAAGAGAGCAAAGCATGCCAACAGCCAGGGCAGACCGGCCACTGCAGGAACAGGATGCCGGGGCAGAGCATGGAAACAGGCACGTACAGCCATGGCACCAGTGCTGCCACCGCGTGCTAAAACGTGAAATAGCAGAGAGGAAAATAGTGGCAATGTGATGGCACATCCATAGCATCAGAGATGAAAGCCACCAGAAAAACAAATTATTTACCCGGGCTCTGTATATTAGAACATTTACTCCAATCCCCTTTCAACTGCAAAAGCTTTCTCTAGAATGATGGAGCTCTCACATGCAAATAACATAACCCCTGCTCAAGGATTTTAAACAATTACAAAAAGAGGCAGCCAAAAGAACCCCTGAGCAACCACTGTTTGCCATCACCATGCTGACTGCTCCGCTCTACTTTCATGTTGGAGATCTCACTCTCCTTGGACCTCTCTCAGCTATTTGGGCTATACCCTCTTTAGTGCCAGGACCGTCCCTTGCTCTATGCCTGTACTGTGTGCCAGTGAGATTTCACTGGGCCACCTTTAATCACCATGCCTTCCTGTATTTGTTATGTATGTAATGAACAGGACACTCCACCTGTAAATGGAGCACTCTGGGTCCTCATAACGTGCTTGGGAGAGACATCGTCCTTTGGTCCAAAGGGAGATGACATGCTCTCCGCAGAAGGGGTGTCTGCTGAGAAATTCTCGAAGTCGTCCTCCTCTTCTGCCGGAGAGACTGGGTCAGGAGTATCCAACTTCTGCTCCTCCAAGCTTGCTCTGCTTGGATCCAGTTCCTTAATAATTCTGTCATACTGTGCAATGAAATCCTCACCATCTGTGCTCAGCAGTCTTACACTTAAGTTACAATCTGCCTCCTGAGGAGAAATCTTCAGCTCTAAGTCTGGCTGTGGATCAATCTCAATCATTTTCTGGTTTATTTGTTCTTTGATTACACCTTGACTCAAGCTTGAATTTCTCTTACTGTGCTCATCCAAGTCCATTTCCAGTTGGTTTTTTGCAAGTGGCCCATTGACTACAGTCTGGCTTTGGACCTCATGTTCTCTGGCTACATCTAAAGTTTTCTCCTTGGAGTTGTCATCGTCTTGAGTATCCTTCTGGGCACATAACCTATAAACCATAACATCATCCTGAAAGTCTGATTCCTCTATGTAAGATCCTTTGATGAGCATGATGGCATTTTTTTTCATTTCTTTAATGTGTTTTGGTGGCTCTGCAGGTGGCTGCATCTCTGTGCTTCCCAGATCATCATACGGTTGCGGCAAGCTCACATCAGAACCAGGAGAAATCCCTGTGTCATAGCTATCATCCCATTCTAGCTCCAGCTGCATCTTCTCACTGAATGGAGTTATCTGAGAAGAGCTACACATGCTAGGTGTCCTTTGCTGGAGCCGAAACATGGGGTGTTCCACATCTGTACTGTTCTCCTCAGCAAGCGTTTGGATAAAGGTGTCTGGATCAGGGTTTACTCCATCATACAAGGCAGACCAAACCTTACAATCTTTCAGACACTGGAGGATGGCTTCTTGAGCTTCCCCCAAGTACTGCAAGTAGCTGATGTCCACAGCTCTTCCATATTCCACAATACAAGCAGATTCAGAAGAGCATCTCCCAGAATCTGAAAATAAAGAAGATTACTCATACCGTGACATAATAAAACCACCCCAAAGTTCTCTAGCAAGGCAGCCACTAAGACATGGTAGGTAGAGTCTTTAGTCCCAACCATCCAATAAGGCAGGAAGATCAAAGCATAAAGATTAAGAGATTTGCTCATAAACGTACATGACTTGTTCCTGTTGCCAAGACAGAGCTGTAACTCAAGATTCCCGAGAGACCAGCCCGCATTCAAACTTTAAAACAACAGCAACCACTCTGAAGCAGCAAGAGTTGCAGTCATGTATCTGTGCATTACTTTCATGAATGCATATTTAAGTTGGATAGCTGTTAAAATAAGGTTTCAATAGACCTGGACACATGGAAGGAATTAAATAAGCTTTCCAAGTCCAGGCTTGCCCAGTTTATTGTTGCCCACCACATTTCTTCCTCCTCCCGTCCTTCCCCACCTCCTCCCATGAGCTGCTACCAAATCAAACTCAGTTCATCATCTGGTCTTCCCATGAGCACTAATTACCTTTAGTTTGTGCTGCTTTTGTCCATAGAATATAATCTTGTCCTTGGCTTTCAAGTGTCAAGGTGATCCCAGTGGAGCAGCAGACTGGTGTCAGGGCAAGCAGTTTTGCAGCAGATACAGAGTAACAGTCTCTCTCTTTCACAGCCCACCGCTGGCTCAGCATCATGTGGTTACATGGGATCAGATACCTGAAACAGCAGTGTCTAGCATTACTTCATTGTCCTTTCATGTTAGAGGAAGCAGCAACATACAAAATTCCCTTCCCACCTTCCTGCCCTCTCCAAATTGAAACAAACAGTAATAATAATCTTGACGGTGACCCATATTCCAAACCTCTCAAGGGCATGAAACCCTGACTCTTTACATTGTGAAGCTACAGTTTGATGAGGAACTGTCAAGACAAGTAGAGATAGGAGATCAGTTGCATCAGAACAGCGAAGTGAACAATCCTTTGCAGGTCAGAGCAAACTTGACGTAAGAAGGGATGGAGGAAGTGTGGGATGGGCAGATGTCAAAGACCAGCACGGTGGTTTGGTCCCACTATGAGTTCTGTCTCAGAATCCTTAATTTATTAGTTTTTCTGGGAAATCCAGAGAAAGCCAGTTTACATGTACCAGGCAAGCAGCCAGCAAAAAGGAGGGGAGGGTCATCAAGGTGTTTCACTGCACTGGATCAAGACTGAGCTCACAAGGAGAGGAGAGAATAAGCTATGGGGAGTACAAGGAATAGAGGAAGCATACTCTCCTTTAGAGCACTTCTGTTCAGCTTTTTAAGAGCACTTTATTAAGAGCCTCAGTGTTAACTGGACTGATGTTTTGCCATTTAAAATGCAAACAAATTCTAAATGAATTCTAAATATTAATAATAAATAATAAATTATAAATAAACAAAGATATTAAATACAGCACTCTACTCCTGTTAGAGTGGCAACATACTTGAGTTCACAGAGGTCCTAACAGCATTCCCAGGCACAACACCCAGAGCTATAGGGCATTTCATCTTAATGCCTGTGGGTGGAAGGACAGACAGTATCTGAAATGCTCATGTGATCTGTGGTGCTAAAAGCCCAATTTAGTTACACCAGTATTTCCAAATAAACAATCAATTCTCATCTAATAAACACACCAAAATTCTAAGTAAGTATTCCGAAGCAACATCTAGAACCATCAGTTAAAAGCAAAAATAATCAATGCATTTAGTACTTTACATAACAATCTACCTACAACAGTTTAGGAACCTGCAGCTTTCTCTGTGAGAGAGGAATCAAAAAGGTGGAAAAAAAAAAAACAAGGAAGAACTTGCAAACAAGTATATAGCTCTGTATCACAGTGTATAATACACTAGAGAAAACATGCAGGAGAGAAGAATTATACATTTAGGAGCAGGGAATAAGCAGTTTGGAGGTGATAAATTTATTCTTAGCTTCTCTTCTCTCACTTTTTTAGAAATAAATCACAAGAAAAATCTCTCACTCCTGAAGATCACAGGACGTAAATCACACTTCTTCAGCTCTGGTAGACTTTTGTCAGGATCATAAATATTCTTATCTCCGTAGTTGCTTGGATTTCTGCTCTCTTGGAGAGCTCTCATCCAACTCTGCATCCATAGGCAGAGACTGTATGTCCCAGAATTAGGATGAAGAGTGGAAAAAGGAGTTTGGGCTTTACCTTAAAACTAGCTGTAACATCACATCTTCACAATGCAAACCAATGAGTGTTCTGAACAATGCCAAGGAGACCACACAGAGCTGGAAAATGAGAAATGTTATCAGTTTTTCATCTAGAAATTGTACCTTTCCAATCTTCCCTGCATACTACATTACAAAACGGCTCTGCCAGAACATCATGCTTTATAAGACACTGTTAGTATGATATTTCATTTTGTCAGCACCCCTATGAGATATTTTTAAAGTTGTCTAGAGCTATACACATAACATTACATTTTAAGAAAATACCATCCAGAATTTTCTTNCTGGATCAAGACTGAGCTCACAAGGAGAGGAGAGAATAAGCTATGGGGAGTACAAGGAATAGAGGAAGCATACTCTCCTTTAGAGCACTTCTGTTCAGCTTTTTAAGAGCACTTTATTAAGAGCCTCAGTGTTAACTGGACTGATGTTTTGCCATTTAAAATGCAAACAAATTCTAAATGAATTCTAAATATTAATAATAAATAATAAATTATAAANCAAATAAGCTATTAAAAAAGCAATAATTTACCAGTCTTTAATATTATTCAAATTTATTAATTTAACTCAGCATGAAGTGAACCCTGTAACTTCCAAGATGGTGTGTTAGTTTTTACCTCTGACACAAAATTTGAACAAACCAAAGGTCTTTTCTGAAAGAAAAGTTATAAACCACCTGAAGTTTCTGTTGCTTTCAGTAGAAGCAGTGATTAGTGTTCTACACATTAAGAAGCTGAATGCTTCTACACATACAGTTTAATGTACTGACATAGACTAGGACTTAACAAGTCATTTTTATCAGAATCTATTCCATATGGAGTGTTCACAATCCCTCCACTACAGGTCACTTGAATGGCTGGGAACCATAGCAAGGCCTGAAGGATCTGTTCTGTGAGGCCAGGAGAAAAATACTATTCCTCATTGGAATTGCATGCTTGCTTTTTTGGCAAAGGTCTGATCAAATATACCCGTAACTAGGTATTTCAGTAGTCACACTCAGAGACAAAAATCATACCCATTATGTGATAGGCATCCCACTTTCACACTGGCTTTAGGACAGACTAAGAAACATGAACTTCTACAGGCTTTTTTGGTCACTAATTAGACATACAACACTTTCAAAGCTATCATACAGTACATTTCTACCTGCCAGATGCTTGCTAGACCGCACAGTTATGTCCAACATGGTAGAAGCATGAGCTGTAAGCTTTCACTGGTTTTCATGAACCACAGCACCATCGTCTCTCTGCCTCTTAATGCATATTTCCTTGGGCACATTCTCCTGCATTGCTCTCTCCTAGAAACAGTGTCTCACAGCTGGCTTAGACTTCAGGACCAGGCTGACTTTTCTAAGAATTATTTAGCCTAACTTGACCCTTTGCTAAAGTTTCAAGTTGGTGTTTAAATCTTGCCTCTCCCTATATTAATTATGTAAACTCAAATAATTAATATAGGAAATTAATTACACTTTTCAGTAGCTAACAAAAGAAACAGATTAGGACAAAATACGGAAAAAGCTACAGATAGTTCTCTACCTCATTTTTTCAGTCACTGAACATCCTTTGTAACTCATTCAGGATTAAATCCGGCATCCTGCCTGGGCATGGCTTCTCCTCCACACTATGGAATTTCCTCCCCTTCTCTGCAGTCACTTCCCTTACTCCCACTGTTAAAATGCTCTATTCTAGCTCTGTAGCAGCACATTGTTATGATCCTCTCTCCATCTCATGCTTTCTCAAGAATGTCAACTTAAAGACTCTTTATTTCACCGTTTCCAGTTCTCTCTTTCAGACGAGTGACTCAGCTCTCCCCTACAATACGATTGTCTGCCCATGGTCACTAGGACCAGATAAACACATCTATTTCCTGAAAAAAGATATATACATACATGTATTTTCCCTTACTCGATAGCTATATCTGTGATATAGTTAAGCAGCAAAGTTTAAGCAAGCCTCATTTGATAGCCTCTGAAAAGGAAAAGTTTCTTTGATTGCCTTCCCTCGTTTGGTCATTGAACTAACACACAGAGAAGAACAAGAGAAAGGGAAAAAGCAGAGAGAAGAGAACCAGGGAACGCTCAGGAGCTGGTTTGCAGTGAAGTAAAGTGAAGTTCAAACTTGTTGCCCTGCCACCACTGTCCACTGCTTGTACTAGGAGCCAACAGGAAGGTGCTAGTTAGTCCAAGACCTCACATCCACAAAAACAGATGGACATAGTAAAAAGGGCAAGAGAAGAAGAAATAACCAGAACTGGAGTTCTTAATAGGAATAGGAGATAAAGAGCTTCCCAACAAGCTTTTGGAAGAAGCCAGGTCCTTCCATGAAAGGCATGCTTTAGCTAGGGGACTGAGGGAGATACTCCTTTCCTCTGAAAAGTTTACTGAGAGCCAAGCCTAACTTTTCTTCATACTGTGAAAGTTAAAAAAAACCCTGCTACTTCCTTCAATTTTCCTGTATTTAGGAAATTTCAGTTTATAGGGAAACACTTCCCATTTGTCTTTGCAACCATACTGCAAATCAGGAATCAAATGAATAAGTAAACCTAGTCTATTTTTGTATTTTTTGTAAAAATAAAAGATTTAATATATGCTCAGGAGACAAAGAGGATAGTATTTTTACAAGGCCACCTGTCTGGACATATGTTTAACCCTGTGAATTATTAAGTATTTTCATCAATAATAATGTATGCAGCTTTTGTGCTATGGAAACACAGAAGGCTGCAGTTCTGGCTTTTGTACTTGGCCAAGCTATACTGCAGAAAACTCATTTAGCATCACAGAACCATTTTGGCTGAGATCCCGAGTTGCTCAGGGCTGCAGAATTCTTTACAATTCCCATCTCGTTTGCCTATGGAACAGTAATTAATGATTAGCAGGGACAACAGCATTTGCATTTTTGTCGACAGAAGCTGTTTCAGTTTTCAGAGTTAATCCATCTTAGTGATGCAGTAATAGCAGCATATAGCCGCATTTGCATGCACTCGCATTTCCAAACAAATTTCAGACGAACCTACTGTCCCTAATACACAAAGTTAATGCACATGCTAGTGTTTTGGCTTCTCTTGTACCTGCACTAAAACAATATTCTTTATTTCATCCATGAAACTGTGCATCACACAAGATTCAGCCAAGGCTGCCAGCAAAGCAAGGCTCAGAAGGGCAGTCCAGTGCAACAAGTAGTCATTTTCTCTGCCAGAAGATCCAAATGTTAGCAAAGGTAACTCTACTATCTCTGTCAGCTAGCTCTCCAGCCACCGTGGTGCATTGTGCCTAGGCAGAGAAGGGGCTCACTGCAAGTTTGAGATAAACCTTCCTACACGGGGGAGTGAAGGCAAAGAAAAGGAAGCAGCAATCTGATCACTTGAGAAAGAAAATGCGTTTTTAATCAAAGAAGAAAGCAGGCAACATCACAGTTAAGCAAACATGCTACAACAATACAGACTTGATTCCTGAGAAACATATTGGCAATACTGCAGTTCACCACTTGGATCAATTTGGAGACATCCTTATAAGGCCCCCATCACCACCCACGAGGACTATTTGAAAATGCTTGTTGCTTGGCAAAACTCCAAAGATCAGAAATGCTTCTCACCACAAGTATATTTATAAGTCCCAGGGTGAGTTATCCATGGCAGCACTAATTCAGTAGTATCCAGAATGAAAGCGCTTCCAAATTTACTTTTAATCTTCTAACAGAATCCAGACTTCCAGAAGCCCTCATCTCCCTCTATCCCATTTCCTGTATGTGTGAAACCATCTTGCACATTTATCAACTTAGTATAGCAGTCGCTAAATGTCATCTCACACACACACACACACA
>VZTL01014307.1:0-16213 GCA_013400535.1 Scopus umbretta
ACCTCCCCTGGCGCAACTCGAGGTCATTACCTCTCGTCTTATTGCTGGTTACTTGGGCAAAGCGACCAACACCCTCCTCACCACACCCTCCTCTCAGGAAGTTGTAGAGAGCAGTAAGGTCTCCCCTCATCCTCCTCTTCTCCAGACTAAACAACCCCAGTTCCCTCAGCCACTCCTCATAAGGCTTGTTCTCCAGATCCTTCACCAGCTTCATTGCCCTTCTCTGGACACACTCCAGCACCTCAATGTCCTTCTTGTGGTGGTGGGCCCAAAACTGAACACAGTATTCGAGGTGTGGCCTCACCAGTGCTGAGTACAGGGGCACGATCACTTCCCTAACAGCACACTCTTTAAAGTCACTGAAGGGCATAACACACTAATAACATGCTGAGACAGTCTGTCCCTGGTTAAATGACTGCTGAATTGCGTATACCTGTTAGCCCAACACAAAACTCTAGTCTGCTTAGAGACCTCTGCTAAATGTAGCTCATATTTTAAGCTGCTTCTTCAGGCTTAAGTAAGCCAGGTCAAAAGAACTGTATTATAGACTTCAGCAGGAGAGCCAGAAAAATACTCTGACCAGGTGTTTGGCTTATTACAGTAAATCTTCCAATTCACTTCTTTCCTATAGTCTCACAACCAATGGTGAAATAGTGCCCCGAATATGAGGCATAGGAAGTCTGAAAGAGTGCAAAGAAATCGTGGAACAGCAATAGCCCACTTCGCAGGGCTACCACATCTCAACTTTTTCCTCTCAACTAAGTACTATTTGGAGACAGAGGAGGGATAGTCTTCTTCAGCCCTTGCATAGCCTTGTTCAGCCTGCAGTTCGAAACACTTTCAAGATACATACACTAGATAATGCAAAGATGAAACCACAAATCACAGTTCAGTACCAGAGAGTCAGTCACTACCCTGTATCCTTTTTATGGTTATAGCCAGTATCAAACCAGTATGGTGTAATATAATACTCCCAAACACTCCATTCAGCCTGCTACAGAATGCTAGCACAACATCTCCAAGGGGTTTGTGAGCTACCAGAAAGGTCATGTCTTCTGTAGCAGAAGCAGCTTAACAAGCCCATTTTGAGGGCTTAAAAATGCTTAAGGCATCTCAGCTCACGTAGAGCTGTCATAACAGTAAAGTACAATAATATCTGGAGGGCCATGCTTAAAAGTTACAGACCTGGTCATGCAAACTCATTTCTAACCAAAATTGCCATTTAAATCAATGGGATAATTCCAGGGAGCACCAAAGGATCAGCACATTCATCTCCGTTCCTACTGATACAGTATTTAGACAGTTGCAAATACTCAAAACTTTAGGGATGGCCCTTTCAAAAAGGACAGTAGTTATATTAGCAGCACAGCAAATACTTTACAGACAAGTAAAGCAGCAAGGTCTACATCCAGTGATTTTCAGTCCACAAAACCACTCCTGAACCTCTTCAGTTTTACAAAAAAAGTCTTTTGAGCTACAAGCACAGAACTGAGATGGGTAAGGCTGTGGCACCAGCTTTAAAAAGAAAAAAAAAAAATATATATAGGCAATCAAAACAGCATTCCAAGCTGTGGTTACCATAACACCCTGCAAAATCTGGTCCCCAGCTTTGTTTTTAAGCACCAAACTGTCAGCAGTTTTAAGAACATCATTTTCTTGGTCACCTGACTTGGAAAAAAAGGTAATGTTTTCATCCATGTCATGGGACCCCCAAAACAGCCAGATGCTGCAACCCGACCTCTTCAGATCTGTATTTCAGTGCTTGCAAGGAAATGGTGCAAAAGAGTAAAAGCCTGTACCCCATCACTGATCTGTACTCTGACCTAAGTCTGTACAGCAGAAGTCAGTTTTCACACTGAAGGGTGAAATTTATCTCCACGTCTCACATTTTTTGCTGTTACAACGTCTTGTCAGAGTTAATGCCTCCACAATGTTTTTTAGATGTATTAGAGGGAGCTGCTTGACATGCATCCTTCTGTGTGGTGACTTGATGAAAGTCACTCGCACAAGACAAATGAAAAACTTGTATGTTATAGGGCAACAAACATGTTACACTTTAGTGAGAGAGCAATCAAAAAAAAAATAAGCTGAACCCTAAGCTGCACCACAAGTGAAAAGGGCATGTAAGGCTAGCATAAGCAGAAAAGTGGAAAAAATAATGAACTCAAAGGAAAAAGTTCAATTATTAAAATTCCTAGCCCCAGTCTGTCTGATCTCATGGCAAATTTTAGGATGCTGGTTTCTTCAAACCCTCTTATTGGTGAATTCCCATACTGTGAGTCACATCGCAGAAACAGTAGCATGGAACTAAACACTACAAGATGAGGCCCCACAACCATAGAACAGAAGCAGCAACGTTTTGCTTAATGAACTGACAGCAGCAGCTCCAAACCTGGTAAAGCTCCCGTAGTAGACTTCAGCAAATACTTCTAGGTACTCGCTCTGCCATTAGGTTTAAGTCCGATCATGCTTGGAGTCCCAAGCCTTCTATAAGTTTCCTGAAAGCTCTTTAAAATGTCTGATGGAGTAAGCCAAGTAAGAAACAGGCTACAAAAGGCAATTACTTTTCTGTTTTGACTACAGCCATATCTGCAGTACAACAAAAGATTAAGTAGAGACTTAAATTTTGATAAAGATGAAATACTTTGAAGATATTGGCTTATTTGCCTTTAAATAGTCAAAATGAAAGAATCAGAACAGCCACTAAAAAGTATGCTTTACGGGAAAGCGTTTTTAAATGGCCTGTTCTTTCTGTGAACCTAAGGGAAAAAATATATTAGAATAATCTAAAAATAAAACATAACGAGGAACAAAATGGTAAAATTATGATCTTCAGTATTTAAAGTCCATATTGTCAGGAATGCACATTGCTGCCTTTGGCACACTGTGGCCAGACACATCACATTAATTATAAATGCCAGGTCTAGAAGTTCAAACAAGACGGAACTTGTTCCATTGCCATTTTTATAAGGAAGAAACATAAAAGTCAGTTCTCACCTGTTTTATTTATATACCCTGTAAATCTGCTTATTTGCAATTCCACCAAGTTTTGTCAGCCTGTTTTGCATTTCGTTAGACAAATAATGTGGAAGAGGATTTTACTATCATTATCACTTCTTGAACATATACAGGAATTGAACAGGAATTGGTTCAGTAGTGAAAAAAAATAGTGAGAGAATCAGGAGTCCCATCTGGAGGTGAGAAGCATTAATATAAAGATACTGCCCAAATGATCCCTCTTGGTCTTCTCCCCACCCAATACTGTGCACCTGTTGTACACAAAAGACTCCTTCAGAATAAAGCAGATTCTCTAACAAAGCCAAGACCCGAGGAGGAACTGCGCAGATTAGGCCTGACACTACTTAGCGCTTCCACAGGACCCAAAAATGTTTACAAGCAAAAAAGGAAATTCTCTGCAAGGATCAGAAAGGTTTCACGTGCCAGAGGCAGGTATCACAGCACACTTCTGGATAGGTACTTAAGAGTAACCACATATTGTGGCAAAGGGCCCCCACAAGGTATGGGTTGCAGTCTGGCCAATGGCCTAAAGATTAGTTTGTAGTGTGAAGTGGTCAGAGCCCCATTAGACACATTTCCTCAAAGGCAGTGGCAGGAGGACAAGTGCAAGTCAGTAATGGTCCCCTCCAGAGGCAGAACCCTATCCTCCTGCAGCAGAGGTGCCTGGCAACATAATCTGAAACAAGTGGTATACTCCACATAAACTTAATATCCCTCTATTTGTCTCAATTAGAGACATTTTTCCTCAGAAGTGCATGACTTCCTGACTTGACAGGCATCATGCCCATAAGTAGGCCAGCCTGATCCCATGGCTAGTAATTCATTACCAAAAATAACCATTTTAACATTTTAGCTCAGCTCTGAGGTCAAGCCAAAGATCTCTGGAGCATCAGTCAATCAAAAACCCAGTCACAGTTGCCCAAATGACCTATACAATGTGTACAGTAACTCCAAGCCCCAGTGAGACTGTATACCATCCTGCTAGATTAGGAATTGTTTGCTCTGAAGAGTAACACTTGAGAGATTGCCAAAGATCAGTACTGTCACAGCTCAAAGGAGCAACATCACAGCAGGAATTTGTAGGTTGGTTTGCCATCATGAGAGTACTCAGTGACAAAATTCTCAATAAATTCACAGCACATCCTTTAATTTATATATCTGTGCCAGCTCTAGGCTACAGTACGTTATTAAAAAGTGTAAGATCAGAACCCCCCCAAAAATTACTACATCTCATGGTACCAGTCATTAGAGATCTGACTGTCATTAGACAGATGGAAGTAGAGAGCAAGCTTTTACTGCTTGTTTCAGCTCTCAAGAATACTTCAAGAAGTATTTTCTTTCAAATAATAAAAATAAATGATTGTACACTGTGAAAAAGAAATTGTAAAATGGTACCATCAGAAAAAGAAGCAAATTTTGTTGTAGCAGCAGTACATGTAAGAATTACCAAGATGTAATGTCCAGTCCAAATGGAGCAGACTAGCATGCTATTCAGGTACTCCCAAGTGGCACAAAGATATTCTTAACATACTTTGCTTTACCCTGAAACTAGATGAAGGGATTCACCTCATTTCAGTTTCTCCTGATCTTCCCATAGCAAAAGCATAGCCATTTTCTGCCAGCTGTTCTAGACTTACACACAGCAAGTAAAGCTCTTTTCCTCAAATTTGCTGGTGTTCGCAGCAGGAGCAAACCTAGAGCTAACCAGAATTACTCTGTACCAGCAGCATCGTGGGTGATGAGCAAAAAAGGTACAAAGCCAATAAATCCATGATGTATAAATCACCTAATGTGTCATGTAGCTTGTAACAGGTCTTTTGCTTTGCTCCATGGGAGAGAATGACTACCTCCCTCCTCATCAGAGCTCCAATTCAAATCCCACAAGATCTACTAAGACACTTTCAGTTTCCAAACACTTTTTTTTTATTGTCCTGCTCCAACATGTTTCCCCCTGCCCTGAATAAAAGTGGGAAATTACGGGGAATTTGACATAAAGAAACCTATTAATTTGAGAAGGATGACATTACAATGAAGCCTGGCACCATGTATTTTCATACTGCTTCATCTTATGCGACATGAAAGCTTAAGCAAAGAAGAATAAAACCTACTCATCAGCGTTGTACAGTACTTTTCAGCTGCTACGCTGAGCAGCTCACCTGTCAGCACGCATCCACAGCCCTGCAATAAGGACTAGGGCCAATATCAAAAAGTCTTTGTAAGTGTTCTTCCTCAAAGTTTTACACCTGTTAGCTCCCAAGACAAGGGGAGGAAGCAATAAAGCAGCAAAGACCTGTTCTGACTCAAGATGTTTTCTATCACATTTACCATGTTACAGAAGGTTACAAGGCAGAATCTGCCTACAAAAGAAAAAGGGCTGGAAGGTAGTGCATGCAGCATCAGTCTCTGGGCTTTTGCTTGTCTCCATGAAAGGGCTTTATCATTTCATTTGATTTCAAACCCATTAAAAAAAAAAAAAAAGTCTCTAAAAGAGGAGCCACTCTCACAAAGTAACAGCCTGAAATAATGGAATTATGATCCTGTTCTAAACAAAGGCTAATATCCAGGTCTCAGACTCCCTCAACAAGTTCTCTAAACATTGCGCAAATCGTGGCAACTTCGAATTTGCACTGCAGCCTGTCCCTGTACAGATTAATTAAGGTTCTCCCTTGTTTTCTCATACGCAACAATCACTAAGGGCAGCAGAGAACTAACCTGGAATCAGAGGTCGCAGAAGACTCCAGAAGTAAAGCAGCCCCGCGCGCGGGCCGCCGCCATGTTGCGTGGCACACCCCACGGTTGCCCCGTGCACAGGTGCTGAAATGGCGGTGGGCGAGTCTAGTGGCTGCGGCCTTGTGGAATGCTGGTGCTTTTTGGTCAGGGCTACGGAGCTCCAGGAGGGAGAGGGGAGATGCTTTGTTTGGCTTCTCAGTTATTTCCTGTCAAAAAGTGCAGGTCTTCTGAGAGGCAGCTCTCAAGTCAGAGGTAAAAATCGGCTCGTCTCACCTTTCTGCTGGCCCTTTCCTTGCCAAGCTGCTGAAAAATGGCTTTTCTAGCAGAAACGTGGAAAATTAACAGTTCTCACAGCACAGTTATTTGCCATGCAGAAGAGTGGCCTGTGCAGTACACCAGCCTGGGTACACACATCGCTGTAATAAAGAAATCCATGCTCTGGAAAAGCTTGGGATCTGAGTTAGAACTGTAGAGAAGGGAGAAACCTCAATAAACCTGAGCTTCAAAATGGCAGCGATGCCTTCTGCTTGATATGCTGAGGATAAGGGTAATGGCTGCCTACAGTGTCCGGTGAGGAAGCAGAGAGCAAGGCACGCTCACTTTGCTGTTCATACCAGGCTCTCTCGCAGTCTGGAGCAGCATTCCGTCCTCTTGTGTCCCCTTGGCGAGGGACAGCAGCAGCGTCGTTTCTCTATTGATACCGTAAAAGCCGGTTGAAGAACTCTCCAAGACTCATTTTGGAGTTTAGAAAGCAGGCGTTCCTTATTACAGCGCCGGATGCACAGGGGATCACTCCTACCAAAAACTCTTTCAGATACTTACACGTGAAAGCTCGCGTACCACACCGACCTACCACATAACCACCACACTGACCGAGCACCCTCCTCTTCCATCAGTCAGTATCTTCTCCGCTGCTTCTGAAAGTCAGTGTGATTTTTTAATTCACTGCGCATGCTCAAAAGGCGGCGGGGGGGAGATAGTCCTTCTGTTCCTTAATTGAGTCGGTGGTCGCAGTCTCCCCCTGCCAGAATTACCTTTTTCCCAGTTACTGTGTTTCTACTATCGTCCATTCTTTCGATATCTTTTGGGGCAGGGTGTTCCCATTTATCACTGGTGACTTCATACTTGCGACTTTCCTTATCTTCACACCTTTCTTTGTAGTAGGATGGTTCCATTGTCAAGTCCTTGAAATCCTACTGATCTGTGTTCTCTACAGAGATGCTCCTTAATGAGGCGTGTATGTGTGCCGTCTTATCTACGTTCACAAGTAATTCAAACTTGACTATGTGATTGTTTCACAGGTGGGAGTCATTTGCTTTTTCCAGTAGGGTATCACTATGGGATAGATTCCTTTGTTTCTGGCAAGGATATACTCGTATTTCATTTCTCTGGGAAAGAACAAAGGCAGTTTCTCTGCAGGGATCTAATTTTAGATCTCTCTTCAGCCCCCGGACTTGCTTAGGCTATTGCTCTGGGCAACAGATTAGTCTATGGGAAAGAGCGTAATGAAAAGCTGTTATTGGTAAGGGCTGTTAGAACAAGCAGGAGGCTCTGGAGGAACATAGCGAAAGGCAAACAAAGCACAGGAAAAACACTGAAGGAAAAAAACCTTTGTTGTCCAAGATAGCACCATTTGTCATTTGCACCTATAAATCTGTGGCCTGTATTCAGTCCTGTTGCCACGGTGGACAACAACATAGTAAGTCTGAAACAGACCTCAACAGGTGATCTAGGGCATCATCCTTCTCCTTTGCAGGATTAAAAGTAAGTCCCTGTAATTCACATGTGCACGGTCAGAGCTCCCTACCCCTTCTTTTACCTCAACAGTGACCAAGCTAATCCCTGCTTATTTACACACCTCAGAGTCTTGATTGAGGCCATCTGAAAGATATAACAGAAACTGGATTGAATTTCTTTCATTAAGTAATTGCAGAAAGTTCAGCCTGAGTTTGTAAACCCCTTTAATAATGCTAATCATCTCCTTATTGCTGTCTGTGTTGACTTGTGTTGTGGTTTAACCCTGACTGGCAACCAAGCACCACACAGCTGCTCGCTCACCCTCCCCCTACCCCAGTGGAATGGGGGACTGAATCAGGGGGAAAAAAANCCTGGCTTTGCTTACATTTAAATGCACAAAATGCCTTGCCTCTAGGTGAAGTTAAAGTCTGTACAGTGAATGCCTCACACCAAAGAATGAGAGCTGCAAAAATGAGGAATCCTCACACATCACAACCGATTAGGTACAACCTTTCTGTCACATTCACCCCAGCTGTCTGGGGACAGTTACAGGATAAGAATCTTGATGGCAGCTCTGCCCTGTGCAAGAGTCTACGCTGAGCTGAATGCCCTCTTTGCTATCCTAAGAGGGAAGACCGGAAGCCCTGAATGCTTTTCTTTCTGTGTACATGCCTTGTGCTGCCTTAAAAACAGCTACATGTTAGGGTATTTAGAGAATTAAACTTGAGATTGTGCCATTTTTAAATTGCAGAGCAAAATTCTTTCTAACTCACCCAGCGGACTTGTATTTCATCCTCCTCAAGCATCTGAAATGGCTTTTTGATTTGGGATGCATGTGTGCATGTCCTATAAGGGGCAAAATAAAGGCTCCTACCATTATGCAATTTTGAGTTGGAGCTAACACATTAGAAAGAAGAAAGCTGCTCACAAGAATTAAGACGTTTCTCTTGGCAGTAGATCTTTTCATTTAACCTTTTCGTTTTTATACAGTGCTTCTGTTCACACAGATGCAGGGAGATCCACAGATGGTCACAGTGCTGCTGTGATACAGACCATTGCCAGCAGAAAAACGAGCTTTCAGAGAAGGTTCACTGCAAACCTGTGCTGTGTTATGTGTAACACTCTGCAAATGATCCTAATAGTCATGGAAATGAGTTCCATTTGGCATGAATCACAAGAGCTGCTAAGTGAGGGCCTCTAAAATGGGTCTGTTAGGAAAGACAGAAATAATGAGCTGTTGTACTTTTTTTTAAAGCTCATTAAAGTGGGACAGCTGTTGTTTAACAGTTAACTGCAGGAAATAAATGCCAAGAGTAACAGATACTGCAGTTAAGTAAGGCTGACTACCTGCCCTTTATCTCAGCAATTTGCATATCATACCTAAAGTATCACACAACCGAAAGCTGGTATTTTTGGAATGTGTCTCCTAATGACAGGTATGACTGTTACTAAGAAGGCAGCAAATGCATCACAGTAAGGACCCCAAAAGATCTCATGGAGAATTCCCAGCAGAGGCAGGCCCAGTACAACTAAGGTAGCATGCCATGTGCCATTTCAGACCCAATATAATCACCATGGCTGGAACCTCTGGAGTGACAGTCCCTAAACCACATGCAGCATGCTGCCTATAATCCCTTCCCTCATTTCCCATGGCCACAGGAAGCTTCTGCTACAGGTGGACAAACCTTGTGCGTTCTTGCTTTTGTTGCAAGTCAAGTCTGTGGGCTGTTGGGGGTTGCCTCCTTTTCCTTCTTGGTGAAGAATGAACACAAAGGTGATTTATCTTTATAATATATCAGCTTGGAAGCCCAGCCTGGAAGTTCACAGCTGGGAGGCAGGAGCTGTGATTTGCATCCTTGCAAGCAAGGGCGAGAACCGCAGGCAGATCTTCTCCGCTGCTAGTGCTCTGTACAACAGCTTATTGAATTACAGTGTGAGGAGGAAGGCAGCATTACCCTTCCAGCAGTTGTTAACAGAAGCAGCAGGAGCTGTGTTCTGCATGAAGCCATGTGTGCTTGATGCGATCTGAGCACTCTTTCTAGGTCAGACCTCTGAGGAAGAAGAGCACCCAGTTTGAGATGTTTGCAGTAATGACTAAACTATTCCCCTCTAACAAAACTCAGGCAGCTTGAGGCAACAAAAAGCATGAATTTATAATCCAAGAAAACTTCATAGGTGTTTTCAGAGTAGGCATGTCAGACGTTCTAAGGATTATCTTCTTGGAGCAAACTGTTCCTACAACCAAAACATTATATGTTTTTTAAAACTGCTGCACCTTCAGCCCTCAACAGTGCCCTGCTGGCTGTGTGCGAACTGTTTCAGGGCAAGTAAAAGAGCTCAGCTTAATCCCTGCTGATTTAGTAGTTGAGGGACAGTAAGAAATAGCTCAGGGGTATGACTTAGTCCTAAGCTTCTACAGTTACTTCTGACCACACAAAATTTGTGTGAGAAGCCAACTTTTTGCCACCAATGTCCTTTGGTAGATATTATCCCACCACTTGCTAGTACTGCCTAAATGAAGTGGGGACGAGGTGCCTTTCATAAGGACCTAAGGAGAATAAAAATGACCCCAAATACCAGAGAAATGAGTTTGTTTGGGGGGGGAACACCTGTATATTAGGCCCTGCTCTTTGCTGCTACCTGCTATACTTGACAATAGCATTAAAACAGCATTGCTTAAAGAAAAATCTTTTGAGATTCTTTGCTGTGATTCAGAAACAAAGAGCTTGTAGATTTACAAGCTTACCTAGAGCTTGTAAATCTTAAACAAATTGGCACTCTAATGAATGCAGTCTCACACACTGTCTGTTGACTGTTAGCTGTTAGGCCAAGTAAATGTAATTTATTAATTGTTTTGTCCCTGCATGGCCACAAAACAGAAGTAAGCAAGGTATACATTTACCATGTACCTTGACCAAAAAATGAGAAGTATTGTAAACAAATAAACTGCTCTGTCTGTGTCTTAGCATACTCAAAACATATTTGTCTAGGCAGGAGCAAGGTGTGTGGTAGATATCAGCATTCTTGGGGAATAAATGCTCCAGAGCAAAAATCTCAGTTTAATTCACTACAGTACATTAAGTCTTCTCTCATGAGCCAGATGTAGTCATGCCTCCAATAATATTCTTACACTGAATGCTGTTCTGGGTTAAACAGTATCTTGGATCAGTTCAACATCAGATCGCCATCATAAATACATTCAGCAAGTCTCTTAATTTAACATTTGTGGGGATGGAGGAATTCAAATGCACACCTGTAGGGACACTAACTGTGTCGCAGAAAAGTAGATGGTCCAGACAAGATGCTATAGGTGTATTTTCTTTCTTGATGATTTCAATCTCAATGAGGCTGTCACCATGCAACCTATTAGCCATCCTGAAACAACAAATTTAATCAACCTGAACCATTCAGCATGACAAGTCACTAAAGCATATGCTTCCCATGGGATTTGTAGGGTACAAAGATATTTCAAAACAAGAAAGATGCACAGTCATCCTGAGTTTCTTTTTGAAGAATTCTCATCTTCACAGTTAATATTCATGCATCCATTGCAGGACTGAAACAAACTTTTTCTAGCACATACTGCCTGTAAATGTTATGTATATCTCAATGTGGTAGGCATCACATGGCAGGAATAGGATTCAAAGCCCTATTTTTGAAAGAGTCTGAAATCTCTACAGAGCATATTAGACTATTCAGTCACTCTCTCGCAATCAAGTCAATGCCTCTGAGGCACTCAGCATCGCTCAGGTCACCGCTGATATGATTCTGATGGGGCACACCAATATGAAAGGATATTCCAAAATAGGGAAAAGAACATATCGCATGGGAATTCAGAGCAAGACAATTCCTTCCCCAAGGACCATTGTCAAAAAACATTTTTCTCAGCATGTCCATTATAGTTTCAAGCCAGATTTGTGTACCTCACTACAGCAGGTACTGAAAAGAGGGAAGTAGGACTCAAATGTGTATTTGCAAAGGTGCCTGCTACCTCAACACATGGAACAGAACTTAAGTCTCCAGCCAACACACATGAATTCAAAAGCAGAAAAGAGGCTGGTGAGACAGCTAAGGCTCATCTTCCCAAAGGGCTGTTATCAAACAAGATCCAGTGTCATGTGACCATTGCAAAGCGATTTCCAGCCTATATGTCACTGTGTAAGGATTACCACCTCTGAGGAATGAGGCACAAATCAAGCCTCAGCAGCAACCTACACAGTGGTACGAATGAGTCAGCCAACGTAAAACAGTTGGACACTCAAAAAAACCCCAACAACCCAAACATCCAGGTTGCCTAAATCCATGCCTCCCCAGGGACCAAAAGAACTAAAAATAGAAGACCACAACACCTGCATTCAGGGTAGTTTCTTCCCAGTTTGTTGTCACCAAACATAATCTGTATGAACAAACCTCTCACGGGAACAGCTCAGGGAAATTCCCAGCTCCACATCTGTCCTCATGCTACATGACAGTCGAATGTTAGGATAGGATTTGAACCCAGACAAAACTGGCATGAGCATCTTACACTCCTGATCACATAAGTGATCTCAACTCAACCAGCAAACCCGGATCACAAACAAACATGCCTCCAGGACTGTACCTTTGGGAATCACCGTGAGTAGTAAATCCTACTTCCTAGTCAGAACATCATTTTCATGGGCAAGTCTATCCTCACCACTCTATATCCACTGCAGGGATGACGCAGGAATGAGAAGTACACTGTTCAATATGTCCTTGACTTATGAGTAAACCCAGTATCTGACTCATACTTAAGGTCTCTGAAGCCTTGCAGTTCCCTGTTTACATCATCTAATGCAGCCACACTCACAGTATACATTGTATTCCTTTTCTTTAACACTTTGACTGTATTTGGTCAAGGCCAAGTACAAGGAGAAGTGACAGCACAATAAATGATGAGGCAAATGCCACTTCCAACCTGTGAGACAAGAATGGAGCTACACTTTTCTCTCAGGTATGCTAATTTGTATGAAACAGCATAGGGATACCCCAAGTAAGTAAAAATCTTACACTAGTCCCTACTGTTTCAACATACAAGCTAACCCAAAGATGGCTTGGGCTAGCTCCTGTGTCGTCAGTGCTCTCTCT
Source organism: Scopus umbretta (assembly GCA_013400535.1). Classification (NCBI taxonomy): domain Eukaryota; kingdom Metazoa; phylum Chordata; class Aves; order Pelecaniformes; family Scopidae; genus Scopus; species Scopus umbretta. The sequence goes on from VZTL01014307.1 coordinate 12,592, forward strand.
GATGCTGCCTAGCCTCTTTTGAGCATCTCAGGTGCTCTGACGAGGTAGACAGCCAGCTCTGAAGAACCTGTGCTGCTGGGCCCACATCAGTAGGAGTGTGGAGGAACCAAAGCAGTGTCAGTGTCCCCATTCTGGGATGGCACCAGCAATGACAAAGCCATGTGCTGTTCATGTCCCTGTGTGACAGGCAGCCTTTGCATTCAAGAAACAATCTTGAATGCAAGTGCTGTGGTCTCTATTTTTGCTTCTGTTAGTCCTTGGGGAAGCATGTTGTTAGGCAACCTGTAGTACCTCACGCAGCATCACCATGCAAGTTTCATCTGCCCTGTCAAGACACAACAGCTTCGTTTTTTCACTCCAGAGGGAAAAACTTACAGCAGTAATAGTCAGTCTCAACGTAACATAGGATGTACATACACTGTCATACTCCACAGCAATGTAGTAGGCAGCAAGGAATGAAAAATCTTTAAAAACTGCTTCTATTAAACGGTACAAACATTGCTGCTAACTGAAAATGTGATAGCATTCAGTCTGTGCTAAGGCGGCTGTCAGGCAGCATGTGTTTTCTAGCCCTGTTGGACTCGTTTATGCCAAGTTCATTTGAACTACCTCATGTGCTAGCAGCAAGTCCCAGCAGATGGCATTATGTTACAAGGAAACATTACCCCGGTGCCAGTTGCCTTCCCCTCAGCTCTCAAAGTTGAGAGGGTAGTCTCGAACTTCCCTATGCTTGGGCATAACCTTACCTTCTTCCAAGACTAGCGTACAGTCATTACATTTCAGCTGGGTGGAAGTACAGAGGAAGAAAGCCAGAAAGAGATAGGAAAGCTTTATGTGACTTTCATCTTCATTCTTGTAGCTTTGTTTCAAAATCCCTTACCTCCCTGTGCTCCCTGAGGCCAGAATAATCTTGATGTCAGCATTGGCAATGTATACAACAGACTGATAATAACTGTTGTCTCTCCTGGTATGCTGTAGTCTGTCTTTTCTAGGAGCCAGACACTAAGCCAAGTATAAATTCAGTGCTGAAATACCTCTGAATTCAGATGACAGTGAGACATAAAAGGTTTAAGCACGGGTATGTCTATAGCTCAGTGAGAAATAATCCAGAATGGCAGACCCAGACCCCGGGGGTTTCCTGACCTGTTAAATAATGAGAGCTGGGGGTGCAGGTACAGCAGCCCCACAGAACTGTCGCAACTGCCAGTGCTAGTACTCAGTCCATCCTCAGCTGCCCATCCCTCCCTTTTTCCAGTTTCCTGCTGTTCCAGCTCTTTGTCTTCAGGAGTTCTGCATGGCTGGCTTTGTTCCCGAGATTAGAAATCGTATTGATTAGAAATTGTGTCGTGCAGATGGAGCAAAGCCCTGCTATGTCCCAGGCTACAGAGGAGGTTACAACAGGAGTCCTTCGCTCGGTCTGTGTTCTTGTATGCTACCAAGTCATGCTGTACTGTTGTGCCCAAGCACAAGAAGCTGGACTTACTACTATGAAAAGCTGGTGATAACTCCTGTGACCCAGTAGTTCAGGGCCATACACAGACCCAACGGTCTGCCAGTGTGAGATGCAATTCCCTCATCTTTATTACAGAGTGGCTGACCATGAAGCATCTAGCTCCCTAGTGACTTTAGCCAGGTAAAATCAATAAGGAGCAGGCATCAGCGAAGAACTGGAATAAGCAGAATGACTTAAAAAGGAAGATATTTGAGTGTAATCAATCCATTGAACTGTGAAGATGTATAGAAGCAATGAGATCAAGTTAATTCTGGTTCACTAGATAGAGCTTCATCAGCCTCTGCTTTGCTTGGTACCCTGCTAGGTTGCATGCACAGCTGCATGAATGCATATATATGTTCAAGAGCCCTTATTCCATATGCCACTAACTGTTCCCTGTTTAATTGCTAGAATGGTGCCTTTTCTGTGCATGAAATCCCGGCTTTCGATAACTACTTTTTCGGACACAAGCAGGAGTTCCTCTATCGCTCTATTGTTCTCAGAAGAGCTGGCATTTCAATACTTTTTTCTTTGCACCGTTTATTACCCAAACACAATCTGATCCATATTTAATCTTTTTGTTTGTTTGTTTGTGTAAAGAAGCATTACTACTGTGCCATATGAAATCTGGAGAACCTTCGTTCATTATGGAGTATACACTTGACGGTGGTACTAGAAACGTGGACTAAGCAGAAGCTAGCCAGACATTTTAAGCAAGCAGTCCATTTTGTGCTAGGCAGTACGGGCAAACCATTAAGTATCTTATGCCACCTGCTGGCAAGCACCGCAAATTACAGCTTCCCAAGAACAGGGGCAGCGTCAGTTCTTGGCTGGAACGTGGAGCTCAGGTGCTCAGGGTGATGGAAAAATCCCGACAGCAGAGGTACAGAAGGATGTGCTGACACACGGAGCTGTGCAGGGCAGCTTGCATCCAGCAGCGCTCACATCCGACAGAGCTTATGCACGCCACTGTCTGTCTGTCTGTCTGCACTGTGCTCTGCAGCGCACTGGCCGGATTTAGTTGCTCAGATAAAACACTACAAAAACTGTATTTTTCTGGGGTCTCTGAAGACTTTGGCTGATTCCTTGCAGGTCCACAATCACGTCCATGTGGTGGTGTTTGTTCTGGTGCTGTAAGGGGTCAGGGCTTACTCTCTTGGGCTGTACGGGCTGTGGAGGGCTGCTTGCCTCTTCCATCTTTCACGTTTCCCCTTTGAGGTTATGCATCACTCCCAGCCAGGATTTATCACAAGCTGAAGGAGGCCATCTCTTTTCAAAACCTGTGCAGTCTGTCGGATTTATATCAGCATCCGAAACAGATAAATAAACATGGGTGTATTATTAGCAAATGCTTGATATGCTAGGACTTGGTCTAGAACCCACTGAAACTGATTTTTTTCCCTAGGCATTTAAAGAAAACAGTTGTGTAGAAAAAAAAGTCAAGATTAAGTAAAACATCTCAGTGTCTGTGACGTGCTCTATCACTGAAATATTTCCTAACTGATTAGCAAGTTCCCAACTCAATGTCAAAAAGGCGGAGAGAGAGTTGCTATTAAAACTTTCTCCCCTCTTTCCAAGCTGTGAGCAAGTACAGAACACAGCCTTCTGGTTTGCAGCCCTCTTAGCAGAAGGACAGAGTCATAGGAACTCATCAGAGAAAACTCTGGCATTTTTTTGCCTCTTCCTTCTTAAAGCAATTTTTTGGCAAAAACATAAGGTCATGAGTGATTACAAGGGTATAGGTACCAAGTGCTGTGGGTTAGGAAAAAGGATCCCTGAGTGTGCTGGTTTTGGCTGGGATAGAGTTCATTTTCTTCACAGTAGCTAGTATGGGGCTATGTTTTGGATTTGTGCTGGAAACAGTGTTGATAATACAGGGATGTTTTCATTACTGCTGAGCAGTGCTTACACCCAGCCACGGCCTTTTCTGCTTCTCACACCGCCCCACCAGCAGGTAGGCTAGGTGTGCACAAGAAGCTGGGAGGGGACACGGCTGGGACAGCTGACCCCAGCTGACCAAAGGGATATTCCATACCATATGATGCCATGCTCAGCATATAAAGCTGGGGGAAGAAGGAAGGAAGGGGAGGACAGCCAGGGTGACAGCTTTTTTCTTCCCAAGTAACCATT
>VZTL01014309.1:0-25511 GCA_013400535.1 Scopus umbretta
AAAATTCCACATAAACAACATAGCATGTTTCTTTTTCTGAGGTTAACAAATAAGGAAGGGATGATAGAAGATTAAAGAACTTACAGTTTATAGTCGATCCTTTACTCAGGTTTTTCTTCTTTTCACTTATAAAAGTAATTTTGACTTGAGTCTCCATATGTATTTTACATCCAGCTCAGGTCTTCTCTGGCCTTACTTTAGAAGACAGAAACGTGCTTGCATTTTCTTTTTGGTGTCATCTCTTTTCCTCCTCTTCCAAGGGATACTTTTTATATTGGCATTACAATCTGCAGGAGGAAGGGTCCAAGACATGACCTGAAAGTGCAGGTTTAAGTGTGTGCTGCAAACGTTATTATGTGTTTCTGTTTGTTGATAGGCAGTCTCTGTGTCATCTCTCCAAAAGGTTGATGGGCTTATTTTGATATTATTTGAAACTAAATTAAGGTAGGAGAATGGTCATAAAAAAACACATGAGTGTTGGAGTTGGAAGTGTAGAGGAGCCCTTTCAGGCTAGCGCCTGTGAATAACAGTGTCAGCAAAGTAAAGAGAAATAGGACTGCACCCGATTTGTTTCCTTTCACCATTTCTTGTCCTAGTTTCTCAGTGGCAAACTAGAGGCTGGAAGCTGCTCAGTGACACTGTTTGGTGCTGTTGCTCTCCTGACAAGCCTGTTCCAATGTTATCCAGGTATGAAAAAGCCTTTGAACCCTTTTATAGATGTGGCTGAGTGTGACTTTTTCTGGTAATTCTTTTCCATGTTTTCTTATTCAGAAAGGGTGACAACTGCCTCTTTCCTAGAAGCTGAGATCTGAAATTGAGTAGCTTTAATAGCTGTCTTTCATCATTCTGCTAGGAGGAAGGGGTCAGGCCACTTAAAGACGATGAAGACTGATGTATCACAGACAGGGTCAGAAGCAGAATTTCCTTCATTCTCACAGAATTATGTTAACTCTTGAAGAGCTGGATTTCTCTTCCACTTCTACTTTGTAGGCAATATTTTCAGCTGACTTTTGTGGAGCAGTTCACAGGAAGTGTACTGTCAAGCTGAATATATCACCTTAATCACCGGTTATATAAATCTGCTTTTTCCTCATCTATCACCACTTTATGAACAATTATATTACATTTCCATTCTTCAGAGTTTTAGTTTTCTTTTTGGTTTAGTTACGAGTTGCATAAAACGTCTTTCTTGTAGCCAAAGTAGGAATTATCATAAAATTCCAGCGCATAAACTTTCCTACAGTGCATCACATGTCCGTTGATATCAGCAAATTCGATTGTATGAGGGATATGGCATGGAGTCTGTCACCTTTACTGACAGGAGGTTTGTCAACAGGCCCTTCTCATGCAAATCCCTAGTGAAGAGCAGTTGGCAAGGTCAGGGTCAGGTAGAGACTGTGGACCCAATGCTTGGCCAAACAGTTTGCTGAGAATTGTCAAGCTTCAAAAGGTTGCTGCCATATGATAACCAAGCAGTGATCTATGTTATTGCTTTGTCTTTGCATGCCAAGTCTTATGAAGCCAGTGACTTGACAATGTATGTCCTGTAACATCCGTGTGCAAGACCAGGTTGAGACATACTGCTGCTCTGATACAGAAGGGCTGACGTTGCTACAATTTGCTCTACCAGTTCCACGGCTGTTGAGGCACTGCTGGTGTTTAATGTCATTAGTGTGCCATGTTTAATAAAAGTAACTACTTCTGTTCCAGTTTAATACCCTGAATCTGACAATCTCAGAATCATCTGTCACACAGGAGTTTTTCAGCTCCTCCTGTTGGCAGGTTCTGCGCCTTTGTTCCAGATGGAGTTGCTCTCTCCTCTGATGCAAATGTACAGCCACTTCCCAGTTAGTATCTCTGTCCCATAAAAAGGTGTATGAATTCCAGAAGTCCCTTTCCATACGTAATTAGTGACTCTGTTAACCAATTTGTACTGGCACCATCTTTCTTACCTATTTCCTTCTAAAAAGGTTCATAAACTAACAGTGTAGTTGACAGTGAATTGACAGGAAATGCATAGAAAGATGAGTTGATGCAGGTCTGGAAGGTCCTAATAGTGGCACAGTGTTCTTGTTACAAAGGTTTAGTTGTTGAAATCCAGTAATTGAAACTGGACCTTCCAAACTGAATGTGGCTGCTACCTAGAACAAGTAAATCTTTTGCTTCCTCTAATATGGTAGTGAAAGAGTATAGAAAGCTCATTTATCATGTTCACATTCAGTGGTTCAAAATGAACCATAGTGCAGCAAACTTTGGGATTCCATCTGAGGTGGTAATTTTCATGACTTCTGGTTGTGTTTATATCAGACGTTCTGCCTCAGGGATATGGAAATTGTTGTTAATCCCTATATATGTAGGATGGAGTTTTCAAAACTGTCTAGTACAATCTGCTCCCATTGGGGCATCAAAGGTAGCTTTAGTGCTGACTTCAGTGAGAATTGAATTATGTGCTAACTCTATGTGCTTCTAACAATCCAGTTCCCTAATTGTTTTAAGTTTGGATACTCTTATCCCTGGCAAAGGTACTTTGCTTAATAAAGTTCCTTCTGGACTTAGTTCTTGACCATATCCCATGTCCAGTATGCCCTTGCTAGTATGGAATTATAAACTTGTAAATTATTTAATCTGAGCTAACTTTCCATGGCAATGCCTTTATATTCTCACTTCTGCTATTTGGTAACTTTTTTCTTTTACTTGAGCAAAGACTCTTTTAAAACATTTCAAGTCTTAAAGAAAATTCCGTGTGAAGAGATTTGAAAAAGGCTTCTTGTCAAATATGCCATTATCCAGCTGTACCTAGAGGGAATAGTTATGGTACCATGAAGCTTCATATGAGAGTAATTGAATGGAAGGTAGTACTTTAATGGGAAGATTTATGCTGTGTGAAAGACTTGACTGAGTATTGCCTTGCATTGAATAAACCAATAGGTGAGATCATCATTTAGGTAGTCACAGAAATGACTGGACATATCTGTCTCTCTCCTTGTTATTCTCTCCTTCATTCTGTGCCATTCTTTTCCTCTAGGTCTTCCTATTCAAATTCACCATGCAGAACAGCTGCCCTGGGCCAGCTCCTGCTGAGCCAGGCTGATGGGAGAGCGCAGATTTTTGTTGCTTTTCTGTGATAGTTTGTGGGTGGATGTTGGACATAATGAACCCAGACAAAAAAAAAAAAAAAAAAAAAAAAAAAAAAAAAAAAAAAAAGTACTAAAACCAAAACAGAGCCCGAGCACTTTTGGGGAGGGTGGGATGGTGTTCTGGGAAAATGCATTTGCCATGTATTCCATCTGTGCTGTTGTCTGAGAGGAACAGTTATTAGAGCAGGACCCAGAGCATCACACCTGCAGTCCAGCCTCTGTGGGATCAGTAATTACATGTTAATTAACAAGTCTGGAATGAGTGAGAGTTTGCATGTCAGCACATAATCTGTATAGTGACTAATAAGCTGCAGAATGTTTTCAATTAGCAGGCTTGAAAAGGAAATCCCAGTGAGTGTTTTGCTTGGTTGGGAAAGGACTGAATGAATGCACTCTGTTGTTAGGACCCTCAAAATAGAAAAGTGGCAGATTTAAAAAATACATTGTAGAGATTTAGATCTGTGAAACACGTATACTTGCTACTGCTGTGCGTTGATGAAATCATACAGAGTAAACTTGAGTGAAATGAAATTTTTCATTTGATTAAGTAAGAGTAAACATGGAAAAATTCCACTCTTGCATAGATTTGTTAAGGCATTTTTGTAGTCTACAATGTTTTTTTTTATTACAGGTTTTTTAATAGGCTGAAGTAGGGACAGTTAAAGAATCTGTTCACTTGGGAGGGAAACAAATGTTGAATTCTTTCTTTGACACAGATTCTGGGAATCATTGACTGTACCCTGCCTCTGTTAGGCTTTTCACTGTGATCTCCAGGTGTTAGATTCCCTCCATTATATGTTTACATAGTAACGTAAGGAGAAAAGTTATTTCTCAGTGACCTGGCTTGTCTATTTTGACTTAGCTTTATTTCTGTTTTGTCCATTTTTGCACTCAGGGGCAACATTTGGAGAGGTAGTTTCCAGAACTGTGTGAGCAATTTTATCATTCTCCCCACGTCGTTGTCCGTGTCTGCCCCCCCACCCCCGACCCTGATGCTATTACAAGACCAGGCAATCTGGGACCCTTTTTTTTTTTATTAGTTACAAGTAAAGAGAGCTCATACAAGGGAAGAATGATTAAAATTTGTTTGGGATGTTACAATTTATAAAAGTGGACTAAAAACTTTTTCAGTAGATTGGACAACTTAAAAGCTTCAAGATACATAGTGTATTTCAGGCACCACAGGTGGATCAGAACTGGTCATATTAACCTAAAGGCATGGTTTTCAAGTTAGTTCTTGATAAATGAGCTGTATTCCAAATTACAGTCAGACAGAAGACATACACTGTGATGGCCTTGGTGTATTGAGAATTACCGTTGTGGAGATACGCTCAAAATATGAGTGATTTTCAGACTTTCTGTATTCGTACCCAGAACTACCTGGCTCTGGCTCAATGTTGTGCAGCTGCTTTTAATGCTTTGTCCTAGTGAGGATGCTTTTTGGGAAAGAAAGGCTGATGGAGACCTGCTTTGTCTGTTCCTCACCTGCAGTGGCTCATCTTCAGCTCCTCTCAAGCAGGATTGGAGCCGTGTGGAGCCCACCCTGCCTGGGCTGAGCTACAGGAGCAGGAGTCCAAACTCCACTCCTGTGCTGTTGCCACATCATATATCTCTGGTAATGAACGTTTTGCAGCAAGTGAGAGTTTTTTATGATCTTGGAACAAGTGCAGCTTGGATATGAATGATGACAACAGTTGTAGCTTTTCTTCTTAATAATCATCGGTCTTCAGGTTGGCAGTGAGCTGTTGGCATGTCTAAAGTGCAGAACACCGAATCCCTCCTTTTCATCCCTGGTGTTACCTTTTACTCCACGGAAACCATTGAACTTCTGGTTGTAGTGTTCAAGGCTTGAGATGCCCTTTACAGACTTTCTGTCAACTTCAGAAGCACTGCTATTTCCTGTTGCTTCCCCACCACCCCTCCTCGCCCCCCATCCCTCAGATTGCTGCTGCTGCCATGCTTGGATTTCTCTTCTGTCTTTTTCCTGCAGACTGCTTCCTGGCTGCTACACTGAAATGATGCAAGAGATCTTGATGCCATCTAAGGCATCATCTCCTTCATGGAGCTAACATTTTTATTATCTTGTAATTAATTTGCAAGGTTTTCTGTAGTACGTGTTTGGAAGTTGAATTGGATGTACAGATTTGGCCAAGCTCCTTCTCTAGAAGGAGGCAGGCAGGCGTTCCGCCATGTCAGATACTGTGATCCTTGACTTCAAGCCTTTTTAATTCTCACAGGGCTTATTAGTGCTCACCTCCATCAGCTGCATACTAGTGGGTTATTTTTAATTAAATTAATCTAGGTCAACATCTTCCCCTCCTCCCACCAATTTCCGAAGGATACCTGAGCTTGGATCTCACTCAGATCAGCTTCCAGATTTTTTTTTAGCCTTCTCTTGTCATGTTAAAACCAGGATTGGTTGGAGCCTAAGAAATGGTGTAAGTTTTCCACTCTGAAGACAGTGTGCATGTAGAATTATGTCCTCACAGGTAACTGAAGTTGCAGCTGTTGTACTAGCCACCTCATTTCACACAGGGAAAAGAGGCACTGTGGAAGACTACTAGCCTCTCAAATCGACAGTTGGTGTTTCTAACACATGCAGACCATTATGTATATAAGTGTGAAGAGTTTTCAATACGTTATAATGACTCTAAATTGGTTGACATCAGAGGTTTCTTTGGATAGAAAATGTCATTACGGTCATCTTGTGTTAATCCTTCTGGTTTTCCATCAGTATGACAGCTGTCCTAAGCTTATTGTTGAGAATGTTTGTAAAGTGATGAGAAGTCCTATTATTCCTCCCTTACATGGCTTGGATATCATTATTAATATCATATATTAAAATAATATCATTATTTTAAAAGTAATTTTCCCTCCTACTTTTGAGTACGTGTAGAAATGATCAAATTAGTTGTGATTCCTCTTGTAAAGTACTGGGTACATTCCTGCCTCCCCTGCAATTTGACAGGTTATGCTACACAAAATGCTAAAACAAAAATGCCAGTGAAACAATAGCAGCAGTTGCCAGCACACCGTGTTTGGCACTGCTGTACCACTAAATGAACGGACAGGACTTTTAAATTACTGTGAAGTAAAACCACATTGAAGTGGAGTGTAAAGGACTTGACTTAGACTTTCAGATGTTCAGCCAACCTCATGGAAGTAATTTAACTTCTCTTTACCTGTTTGTCTCTGTTTGCCATCACCCGTGTGATTTACAGTTTCTAGAAATTCCTCTCACGAATGTGTCTCAAATGCTGCGAGACACCTGGATGCCAAAGAACTATAAATATTAGCAGATACTCTTCTAATTCTCAGAGCATTCGTACCACTGTCCGAACTGGGGTCACCGCTGTAAGCTTTAAAAACAGGCTCTCAAACCAGGCAGTCACAAATGAGAAGTAGTTTTAAGAAGCTGGCACTTTTCCCAAGGTCTATAAAACCAGGTAATCCCAAGCAAAAGCCGACGCCCTTAATTCATCTCGCTGTAATTTCTGCAGTGTTAATGCCTCTTGTCCTGGCTGTCAGAGTGGCTCCACGGTGAATCCGTCTGTCTGCTGTTTGCAGGGGCTGTGGAGGCGGTGTGGGATTCCCGAGCTGAGGTGGTTGGCCAAAGCCCCATCGGGCTGTCTGCTGTGTGGGAGTGCATTACCCCAGCCAGGCTGGGGTGGCATACTGAACCTGCTGGGTTTGTAACGAAGCATTACAAGTCAGACACTTTACTGTTAAAAGTGCAGAGTTTGGGCTATTTAATTATTTGTTAGCTGTAAGAATCTGAGGATTCATGAACAGTCTCTTTTGAGGAATGCAAGGATTTCATCAGATAAATGTTTAAAGTGGGGCTAAGATAGTAGCCAACCACAGCAGAAAAATATTTTTTCCTTTGAGATAACCTCTTAAATATATACATATTTAAAACCATTTTATCTTCTCCGTCTAATTCTAAGCACCCCTTCTGTCAGCAGCAGTCAGAAATAAAAAGAAAAAACCTTCAGTGGATGCCTTTATTTTTTTGTGAAATGTGTCGGATGATAAGCAAAATATATCTGGGTATTTATTTTACTTTTCATGTGCCTTGCAAACTGTGGAAGGCAGCAAGAGATAGATAGAGCAGCAACAGCCTGATAAGCATGGCTTTCCCCTTTTTGCCGGCTTTCTGTTTATACTGCCTTTAAGCGAACACTGGGCTAGAGACCAAATGTCTTTACTCATCTGGGAGATTTCAGAGCTGCTGGGAATAAACTGGTGCAAAAAGCAACTCCTTGATTACAAGATCTGTAGGTAAATGCTACTCCTGCAATAATTGCCATTTCCCCTCCATCTCCTCCACAGCACATTCTGTTCTAGCAGTGCCTAACAAACAATAATAGCAAAAATAAGGCGTATTTTTTACACTGGTTATTTTCTGTCTCCTTAGTGAAAAGGACATATAATGGAATGAATCTGGCTTTCCATCTGTTGCTAGGTGCAATTCAAAGTGGCAGTTTTGACCTATAAAGATTTGGCTGGTTTGCGTCATGCTTACCCTAGAGACAGCCTCTCCCCTTTAATTTCTGTGTGTCTCCATTTTCCATCTGTGAAAAATCAGGATAACACTACTTTTCTACTTCACAGGGATTTTACAAGGACACATTCATTAACAGGCACAAAGCATAGGCTCTGTATTAGGTATCACACAAATATCTATGCCTAAAAACTTGCTGCCACCCTCTGTCCCACAGAACCCAAGCCGGCTGACCTTCATTACGTGGCAGAAGGTGATTCATTGTTCTAGGCTGTATTATGGATTACCAGCTCCTAATCTTGCCATTTTTAAACACATGCATAGCATGATATTTGCAAGTCATCCAGCTGAATTTGGTGTTTCCCATTAAATAGACTGGGACATCCCAGGGATATAAATTTAGAAGTATGTTTATATGTCGCAGTTTTGGGTCCCAAATAAAATAAAGGGCAGTGGGAACCACAGATTGTTGGGTTGGAGGAGGTGTATGTGAAATACTTACTTATTTGAGAGTGGTTTTCTTAGAGCACATGCATCTAGAGTTGTGGTTGCCTGTTGTGTTAGAAGAGAGGTAGTTCTTCAGTTAGCTTCATAAATCAGTAGCTCTCAGGTGCATTTTTGCAGTCATATGTGGGTCAGGTTTAAGCAGTTCAACATGCCTATTTGAGAGAAGACGTCTCCAGGGTATGTTGGCTGATCAAAGCAATATTTTAGACCTGTACTAAATTATGGACTCAGTCCTGCAAGAGCGCAGGAGGCAGGTAGGGGCATTTTAAGGAGACTTGGCTTTACAGCAGAACCCTTCAGACTTTTACAGCTTTTCATACCTGTCCTATTTCTGATGTGATTGTTGGAATGACAAAATTCAAGCTCAGCAGTGGTAGTAGTTCTGCAAAGGAATGGTAGACAGGGCAGCAGCCTTTCTTGTGGATGATTACAAGACATCGTCCATCAAGCGAGATGGATTAACTTCCTCAGCAGTGTGGCTCTTATCTTGGAAAAAGTGGGGTCTGTCCCTACCAGACCTTTATAACCTGTGGTAAGATCTTGGTTTCTTATTTCCCTGCTGTGCTAAGCAAGGATAGCACATATACTACCATGATGCTAGCCCTTAGTGGGGATTTTAGTGGCAATTCCCAAGCTCACAGAGACAGACAAGATGCAGGCTGTGCCAAAGTAGCATGTGGGAAACTGCTACAAGGTCTATTAAACATCATTGCTATATTTTATGTTTTCCAGCATATTACATATAAATATTCTTTTTTTTTTGTAATATTATCTTCATAATATTAATGAAAATTGACTTTGTTTGGTGTAATACTGTTCTCTTAAAATTCTATTGTGTTATGTATATATGCATACACAGGCTTTACAGAAGAGGCAAAGTCTTCTGCAGAAGAGAGCTTCACCAGCTAAAAACCAATCAGAGCTACTACTCTAGCTAACTGAGTAACTCACCTTAATTCTATTCTTCATGTTTTTGATAAATGTAGGATTTTATCCTTTTAAGGTCTAGCTGCCCTTCAGGAATCTTGTTGAGAGAGTTTTTAAAAAAAATAAATAAACTGCAGCAGAGTTGGTGTGTTTTGTTTTGGTTTTTTTTTTTTTTCTTCCAACCTGCATTTGGGAACATGTTGACAAACTGCAAATAAGTGGCAAATTAAAATTTAGCTTAAAGTGTATTCATTTTAGTAAACTGAACAAAACCTATAAGACCTTCATTTGAACATCAGTGATGTGGAAGCTGCAGTTTTGAGGTTTGGCAGTGACACGGCTTTTGAGAACTGGAAATAAGAATACCAGGGAAAGATAGAGACAGGGCCTCATCCTGCAAGGCTTTACTCGTTTGAATAGCTCTTCTTATTTCCTTAGGGCGTGTTTGCCTGTAGCAGTGCGTTCCAGTGGAAAGTCTCTTAATTTTGTTCAAAGAACGGGGTCGGGAGGAGGTGACTTCTCCCTGCGTAGGAGGGAGCAGGCAGGTTGAGCTGTGCTGAGCCTCCTGGCGCTCCTCCGGCTCGGCCCGAGGAGCAACGCTTCCGCTTGACCATGTGAGCTATCTCACGGCACCTCGTTAGCATGGGATGATGGCTTTATTGGGGGAATGAGTCATAAAAATCTTCCTTTGGTTAAAAATGAGCAGTTTCATTTTAACGCGATGACAGCCTGATACTGAGGATTGATTTTTTTTTTTTGTGTTAAAGCCAGTCTTGTGTGTGCAGGCAAGAGAAGGGAACTGTGGCCACACATGCCTAGAAAGCAGCCGCTGCAGGGGGTGAAATCAAAAGAAAGAAAACCTGCTGTGAATTTTTTTTTTTTTAAAACTTATGAGGTTTTTATTCTCCTGTCAGCTCAATGGGCATCTCTTTAAGTAGCAAAACCTTTGTGTGGAAGTCCTGTCCCTGAATCTCACTTATAAAAGTAATCCTTTGCAACTATGGATGAGCAAAGTACCAAGGATGAAGGTATCAGATGTGATTTTACTGCTAGTTGTAAAGCAAACATTTAATTACTGTATTGCACAGTCCTGTATCTTGTCATCATGGAAACACAGTCTACAGAAAGTTTCCATCTTACCTGTTCCAGTGGAAAAAACCTAATGTGGGAAAATGTGTCCAAAAATCCCCATGTAATGCAACACCAGTGTTTAAAAATCCATGTTCACCTTTCATGTGAACATCCCAAAGTGCTTTTCACATGGGAAGACTGGAACACAGATTACTGACATGGTACTTCTGGCTCCCTATTGCAATATATTTATTTCATCTTTCTTTTCTATCTCGTTATCTAAGGAGGCCAACCTTGTTTTTTGTTACAGTTCATACCACAGTAGTGCTCCAACCCTGCTCCAGTCCTGAGGTCTGCAGATGCTACTGTAATGTAAATAATGCGTATCAGCTGGCCACCTGGTGAGGCGGGGGCAGAGGGAACAGAACCCAGGCTCCAGGGCACGTTTTCCTGGTCACTAGACCGGACTGCCTCCCTAGTGTTGATTTTCATCATTGACATTATATTGATTTCCAAGGAAAATGCCACAAAGAAGCAGCCACGCATTGGCTGAAAATGGGGCCAGCATAATAGTTATTAGATTTAGAAGCATAGTGCAGGCATAGCTCACCCAAAAAAGCACCAGATTCTCTGTAGTCAATCACAGGCTTCTATGTCTGTCACTGGATAACCACAGATATGCGCCATGAAGAACAATATCTAAATTCTTCAGTACTAAGACGACAGACTTCTACCTGACAAGTCAGTATAAACTAATATACATGAGAAGGTTATGTGACCCAACCTCTTACTCCTGTTTATTTTTTGTGATGACAGCCAGTAGAGGGCACTGGTAGACGTCTATACAGTACAGAGCTGTGCATTCCCATTCCATAAGAGCCCAAATAAACCCGCAAAACTTGGTGTGACTTGCTGCCAAAAATATGTTGCGTTTCTCACCAGAGTGCTTTATCCACCAATAGTGTGAGTCTGCTTGAGCTACCAGCAAGTGGACTTAGTTCTTCAGCACATATTGTACACCTCATGCTTTGAGTCAGGTCTTCCTCTAACTCCACTGAAGGCCAGAATGATAGTTCTTTTGATAGACTATTTGCTGCTGAAATAGCAAATAATATTTGCAGATAGTGCATTGGGATATCCACGCGTCCATAATTGTGATGCATCCATGATTGGATTATCCATATGGAATATCCATATTTAGAGATTAGGTGGGGAAGTGTTATATATTTTGTACATTTTAGCTACCTTGATTGGAGATGGACCTAACTGAATATACTACACTTGTGTCCTCATTGGTTAAGATTTTTAGGTGCAGCTATTGTCTGTGACATTGCTATTTGCTTAGATGCTTTCATGTACATCTAACATACTGACATACTACCTGCAAGGGAGGAACTAATTTAAAAGGGGTGTTTGGTGTTGTGGGCAGGTCAATAAATGGATTGATCTCCTGTATGGACACAAATTCTCATATGAGACACTGGAGTCCTGAGGCCCTGGCCCATTCTCACCTGTCAATATATTTAATGTATTTTTGTGCGATGGCTCCATTTATGTCCTGTTCTTTGTAAAACAACTTAGCACAGCGGTGCTCAGGTGATCGGAGGCCTTGGACATTATGTCATTAATAACAGTAATGTCATTTCCACCTTTAAAGCCTGAGATGACCTCATCATGTTCTTCCATGAACAATCTTATCTGTTAAATGATGTTCATTGTTGCTCCTCATAAAGACCACAGGAGGAACATTGACTTGCCACTGAGAATCTTGAATCTTAGAGCAAACAGATCAGTTATGGCCATATTGGGGTGTTTTGGTGCCTTTGTATTCTTCAGGTTAAAGTGCTATTTATTCTTAGTGCTGTTGACCTGATTTTAATCCTAGCTAATGCCTTGCAGCCATTGAATGGAATATATTGAGTAGAAAAATAAATTCAGTCTTACAGAATGATGCTATAAGAGCAGTTTAAAAAGGTCAAAGATGGAATTTATTTTCTCTGTGTTGCTGGAACTCCTGTGTTTGAGTATTTAGAAACTTGATATGCCTTTATAGCAAGTGAATAAATCAGAGAAAAGCTAGAGCCTTATATTGGCAGTTCCTGAATACCTCGCTGAGTAGCTTCTCCTTGGAGGTAAATCAGTGAGAGGTAAATGGTGTTGAATGTCTTCAGCTATTTGTGGATGTAGAACAGATCGGAGCAGGGTGGAATAGAATCCATCCACGAATTGAGTCACCACAAATGGTTTTCAGTCAATACACAGTTTCTGCACATACTAGAATAATAAAGAATGGGGGTGGCCGTAGCAGAGGTCATAAGAAAAAAATGAAGTGTGTTAAATGTTCACATCTGTCAATCCTGCTGTTTTTGGAGTGGATGGGAAATAGCTGAAGAAATCGCGATGCGTATCCTGAATGACTCTACGCGCAATCTGGGAAGTCTCCAGGGATGGTATTTGATTCTGAACGCACACCATTTTTTTTCATCAGTCATCATCTTGGCATTGCACACTGTTATTAAGCGATTACCCAGCTTTTGTGAAACACACAGAATTATCACAACAAGATAAAGCCCTAAGTGGAAAGCTCAGTGGCTCGCAACAAACACTTGTTGATCAAAGCGAAGTTCATATGACTGTTTTCTTCTGATGATGTTCAGGGGCATGGATATTGAAAATGCTAACGTATCAGCAACTGCAATCAAAATGGGAGTAATATCTAAAGACATGAAAATATTTCATGAAACCTACTAATGAAATTTAGGGTTTTTTAGATTGCTCTCTGGAACAGTAAGACCTGTTGAGCACTTACATGTGATTCCTGTAACTTGATCAGGGTGCATGGGGTTACACTTACAGGAGAGGGGAAAAGGCTTCCTAGTTGATACAGTACAATTTGTTAAAAGAATAACTGGTGATTTTATTAATTTCTTGACAAATGCTTTCAAGTGTAGCAAAGTACCAATTCACTTGTGGATTTAAACAAAATGATGATGACTGATGATAAGTATTTTTGTTGTTTTGGAGACTTTAAAGTCTATAGGTTTAGTGTAATGTGACTGCGACTTCCATTGACTTTGGTGGAATAGGCCCAGAAAATGTTTCCCTATTTTAGGGGGAAAATACTTTAGCTTTTTTTTCTAGCGCTTGTGATTTTTAAGTTACTAGAAATACTTTTGCTTTCCACTTTTTAAACATATATTGCTTATCTTGTGCTGTTTTTTGCTCAAACTAAATGGAGTTTTAGTTTTATCCGCTCTTCTCTTCAAGAGAAAGAAGGAGGTTATTTTAGATATGGATATTTTTCATGGAATTTCAAAACAAAGTATTATAAATACTTAAATCACACAAATTTTTAGAAAATGTTTGTTCTTTATTTCTTAAATGCTGTGTCTGCATTTCAGATTTATGGTACCCATCCCTTTTGAAAATGGGAAATGTAGACAAGGAAGACGTGGAAATGATTCCAATGATTCCTTCATTTAGTTTTTACACTGAAAGTCATGGAAGATTCTCTTGGTGTTCAATTTTCTACAGATGGTTTAAAGCATATATTAATTTACAGTGGGGGCATGTGTATGTAAACCCTCAATATGTGAAAACAAAGTCAACCTTCTTATAACCTGTACAGAATTTTTTAAAAAAGACCAAATTCTCTTCCTTATTATTCAACAGAAAGGGCTGTGTTTGCAACAGGACAACAGCAATTTAGCAGAATTTTGCCAGATGTGTAGTAATGCCTTTGTTTAATTTTGGGAAGGTGACTGTTTTAAAATGGCTTTTCTAATTCAGGATATTTTGATATTTAATAAATAATTTAAAAGAGTCTGGATTAGGATGAATGCCTTTAATAAGTGTGTTTTAAATTAAATAGAATGGAAATATTAATTTATTTTCTCTGTCTAGCTCCAAGTTGCCCATCAAGTCATACTTTTTGTTGGCTCCAGCTTCTTCCCTGTGTAAAGTCATGGGGGTCAGCAGAGTTAAAAGCAAACATTTTTGCCCAATGCCATTTCTGGTAATTTATGCTTAATTGTTCAACATGATTACAGTGAGTACTTTAGTGATAGTTTATGAGAAATAGTCTCAGTGAACCATTGCTAACACCATAGCTCCACAAATTAATCATTGCATCACAATCTGCTAGTACTGGCATCATTTTTTTTGTTAAGTAAATAAAAGGTGACATGAGTAGATTTGGTGCTGAGCTCAGCCTGCAAAAAAAGAGTAATTTCCCCCATACCACATCAAGATTTCTTGCTCCTTATATCATTTCCCTGCACTGAGTGTAATGGGATTCTGTACAAGCCATCTCCACGGTAGGAGTAGCAGCTTGTCAAATAGGCTGGTGTATTCCTGCGTGGTATCTGTGGACTATGGATGGGCTATAATAATGATACAGCACTGAGCACTTGTTATAATCATACTGGAGAATGTTGTGGTTTAACCTGGCANTGCCTAAGGGTAGCATTTTATAGTGCATGTGTTGCAGGTGGGCTGTATGATGTGATTTGGGCACCAGCATCTATTACAAAAGACCAGGCTGGCTTAAATTGGTAGTGCAACTCAGAACACTAAGGAGAATGATACCACCAGCAGATGTGGAGCTTCATAAAAACTGACCTTCATGTCAGTTTAAAATAACAAAACAAAAGCTCGACACTGAATCCTAATGAATGAGATCTTTGCATTAATTCAGAGATGGTAATAAGATTCTGTAGAACTTTTCAGGTGGCTAGAATAACTTTCTACTGCAGCTGTGAAAGGATGATTCTGATTCATGGTGTAATACTCCTTTTCTGAGTGCCTAATAGCCATTCAGTTCATTGAGGAAGGCCATTGTTGGCCCTTTGCTGTCCAGTGAAAACGATGTGAAAATAATGTTAAAAATATTTACATGTAAATGGTAGTATCTATTCATATTAAAAGAGCAGGAATAATTTATACCTGCCCTGTAGGTTTTCTGGAAATATAACTGTCTATTACAATGTAAACTGGCAGTAGACTTGTATTCTCTCGTCAGCTGGTCACAATATTTCCCTTTATTTCTCTGTATTGCACACAGATTTCTGAGGTTCCTTTCAAGACATTTCATTAAATATTTGATCTAGTTAATCTTCTGTAAAGACTAGCAATCTAGGGCAAGATTCTCATCTATTTTCATTGCTAAAGTCTGGAGTAACTTTGTTCAGCTGAATTATTCTAGACTTGTGTGGTAAAGGAGATCACGGTCTGGTCCCTACCAGTAAACGTGAACTGCAGTCTCCCATTTGATTCATGTGCATTGTTCTCATTATCCTTAATGGATGTTGCACACATATATTAGGAGAATAGGCCCTATTAGGAACTGCCTAAGAAGTGAAATGAAAATGATAATCACTTTGTCTTGGATGAAGTATTGTATTTATTCTATGGGATTTTAAAGGATATTTTAGTGTTTAAATTATCTTGTGCATTAGAGAATGGTTTAGATAGGCTTTGGTTGATTGACAGTGGTGGGTATATTTTAGAAAATTATTATACGCATTGGGACTTTAATTTTGCTGTGAATTATATTATTTTTGGAGATGTAAATTGCCATCTCTCCCGGGAGACAGAAATAGTGTGCTGCTTATTTGATTTTTAGCAATAATTAAAATGATGTGTTAAATTAGGCTCAGGTAGTGAGTGTCATGAAACAGGACCTACCTGCTTGTGTGTGGGAGTTCAGAGTCCTTCACAAAGCTGCGATTTTTTGTGGTAAAATAAACTGGGACCTTATGGTTCGTATCAGAGAAATCACCTTTCTCCACGTGTATCATCACGTAAGAAGGCCAGGTAGGCTGGCAGAGAGACAAGACAGCCGAGCCGTTCACTGAGGGTGAGGGTGGGTGCTCTCCAAATGAGCATTAAACTAATTGAAGAACAGATGAGTGGACTCAGCTATTGCTTTGCCTTACACTTAGCTGACACAGAAGGCTGTAATTTTGAATGCTGACGATCCTTTAATTTTCATCCCTTGCCATTCAGATCAGATGGGGCTGTGACTGAAGCAGTTAAGTACCTACATAAAGTCTTCGAGGGAGAGTTCACTGCCAGCTGAATAGTGCAGAGATCTGCAGGTTACATCTTACTTTGCAGATCAGTGGGCTTTGTGGTAGGGCTGTAGGAGGGAATAAGGTTAAAAGAAAGATCATCGGGTCTGATGTTGTTTGGACTTCATGGCTTCCTACCAGCAGCCCAAATTTAGTTAAGGTTGTTATTTTTTCCCCTGGAGAAGAGAAATCACGAGAAAAGTAAAGTGACGTTTGTTACAGCTGATGGGAAGCAAATTGAGTGCAGTGGAGTGGGTGATCTTTATTGAGGACTGGGTGGCAATGTCACATATCACCCTCTGTGCAGAGCCTGGCAAGTGTAAAGATCCTCTTTCCTTCCTAACCAGAGCAGGGGATGGTTGTCATGCTAGATGGATGGAGCAAATGTGAGAGGACTCAGGGAGTTCTTTTATGCCTGTAATTGAGGAGAATCTGAGATAACCTGTTAGTCTCCAAGGAAGCAGAGAAAGTTTTGTCAGTCAGTCAGTAGACAGCTTCGTTCAGAGGAAGAAAAAGACTTAAGCGTAGGTACTATCAGAGCAGAATAAGTTTTTTCTAAATAGGGGTGTGCGTGTGCAGCCCTAAATGCTTTAAGTGCGAGGTGTTTGTCTGAAGCGCAGGGCTGGGATTTGGAATAGTATTAAAATAGTTAAGTTCCAGCAAAGACAAATATAAATCTACCATATCAGGGAACTACTGAATTAAGACTTAAATTAGTTTCTGTTATACTACATTGTCTGCAGATGCTCTGTGTATAACGTTGTAAAAATGGAAATGCTCTGTAATTTAACTATGCCGCTTCTTATTGAGGTCATCCAGTGCTTTGAGACCACTTATTATCCAACACTGGAAGGAGCATCAAGAATGGATTCCTAGCATTGATTTTGAATTTCTTTCCATTTTTTTCATGGCCCTTACATGGCCTTAGAGGCCCACAATCTTATCTCAAAAGGCTTGCATTTAATTACAAATTGCTTATGTGTTCTTTAATCCTATAGGTGACAATGTGTAGTCATAATTTAGGATGCTACAATTCAGCTATGGTAGGAAACTACAATCTCTGGGGCCTCAGATTATAATTCTCAGTGTTTTGGGAGTGTAAGCAAAACTCAGTAATGTGATACTGAAATTCTGTGGGATTAGGGACCATCCACTTAGGCACCTCTCTAGGAAAAACTCTGAACATGACTGTAAACCAAACACAGACAGGGAGAATGCAAAACTTGCAGTGCTGCACCAAAACAGTTGTGTGATTCCTATAGTCTCTATTGCCAGGTGGTACTTGATTTTTCCAAAGGTAAGGATAGAAAATGCCCAGTAATGAGTAACTGCCAAATAACCATAAACTTCAATATTACTGAGGCTTATCATACACAAACAGAAAAAAACGGAATAGTATTCTCTCAAAAATAAAAAAAAAGCCTGAGAGGTTCCCCAAATCCTACACATTCTGCATTCGTATTTTTCTGTATCACTTCCCTGGCCTCCTGTGCCTTCATCTTGGTCACCACTTCCTTTTCAAATCAAAAAGACTTCCTGCTGTCAGAGAAACTCCTTAGTTCTGGCTTCTATTATTTGGAACAATTTCTTCACATCTCTCCACGTCAGCAACTCACCTTATTGACTACCCCTTGTGCTTCACATTTTGTCTAAGAACGTATTTTTCTCCCTTGTCCTTATCTTCATTTATGTGTCATTCTGCTCTGTCCTGGTGTTACCGTCATTAAAATGTAATTTCAAGGTAAAAAGAAATAAGGGCACAGCTTTTTTGAAAAACTCAGTGTAAGATGAAGTTGTATAATATTTGCTTTATTCTGTTAATTCTCCAGGCTGCTTCTCTGCCTGCAAAAATGAGGCTCCATTTCTGGAAATGTTCCCTATCAGTTCCCAGCTCTGTTGTGCAAAACTACATCTTGATGGTGGCTTATCTATGTTGATTATGGTTATGTAGAAAGGGAGTGTGAGCAGCCTTATTCTTCTACTATTTCTGTTAGACAAATGAGAATCATTCCTTCTCAGAACCATAAGCAAGTATTATGTGGCCCTTTGCTCTGTACCATATGTAAGGAAAAGCCATCACAGGAAAACATCTTGATTGGGAAATACTGATAGTATTTTTCTAGAGCTGAACCTTTAATACAGCATGTTCTGATATCTCTTGCACTAAAACAGTGCTATTGAATCCTGTTTTGCTTTAGTATGATTGAAATCTTTGGAAATACTTTCAGAACTGAATGTGAGCAGAATGAAGTTAAGTGTTTCTTCTGATTATTCCCTGTTTCCACAGTACAAAACAATGATACATGTGGGCTGTGAGTATCATCAGGCACATGGTAGGTTTACATCCCCTTTGGATAGCTATCCGTGGCCATCAACAGCGTGTCTGCAGGCAAGGTCTTTGTGACAAAGTACTGCTGGGCACAGGTAAGGCTGGCAGCTAAGGTAGCTGTACAGTAACAATATGGGTAAAGAGCAAAAAGTGGTTTTAGAATAGAATAAAATAGAATCACTAAGGTTGGAAAAGAGCTCTAAGATCATCTAGTCCAACCATCAACCCAACACCACCAGGCCTACTAAACCATGCCCCAAAGTGCCACGTCTACATGTTTTTTGAACATGTCCTGGTGACTCCACCACCTCCCTGGGCAGCCTGTTCCAATGCCTCACCACTCTTCCAGTAAAGAAATTTTTCCTAATACCCAATCTAAACCTCCCCTGGTGCAACTTGAGGCCATTTCCTCTCGTCCTATTGCTAGTTACTTGGGAGAAGAGACCAACACCCACCTCAGTACACCCTCCTGTCAGGTAGTTGTACAGAGCGATAAGGTCTCCCCTCAGCCTCCTCTTCTCCAGACTGAACAACCCCGGTTCCCTCAGCTGCTTCTTATAAGACTTGTTCTCCAGGCCCTTCACCAGCTTTGTTGCCCTTCTCTGGTCATGCTTCAGCACCTCAATGTCCTTCTTGTAGTGAGGGGCCCAAAACAGTATTCGAGGTTTTTGTCAGTTTTGCCAAAAGAGCCAACATAGAGCTGAAGGGATGTTTGATCTGGAATAACGCCTGTTGACAAAAAACTCAGGTTTGTCCCTTTGTTCATGGTAAAGACATGGTTCAATTTTTTTTTCCATAATACAGCAGTATAGCTGTAGTGGCAAAACTTTGCCTATACAGATATGGTCAAAGTGGCCAAGGTCTGCCCCAACCCCACCTGAGCTTGCTGTCTGTTAGCACCCTCAGCTGTCCTAGCTGCTCTGTAAACAAGAGCATTACTTTTCTGTCATGTGAAATGGCTTTGTGTTAATGAATTGTGCTGTCCTGTGGGCAAGCTGCATTTCAGACAGTATCTTGGCACAGAGAAGCTGTCTGGTCTTGGGGAGTGATGTTTTCCTCTGCTTTTGAGTATATCATATGTTTTTCACAAATGAATTTCTTAGTCTGAATGTGATGCCATGGTGTGTGGATCAATACTGTTCCTCTGTGGCAAGGTGTACAGAATGCCAAATGTGTTCGGCAGTCTGTTATTACAAGGCAACTTAGCAGAGCCAAGAAGCCTGCAACCACCACTTTCATTAAGTGTAATTATCCTTGAGCAGCTGGGATAGGAGCAGGAGCCTGAATGGTAATTAGCTGCAATTGTTGAGAGATGCATTTTCAGGTTCCTGTACCATTTTTCTCTCTGTTTAAAGAACAGACTGAGGGAATTGTGATAAATCCTGAGTCCTTGCTGTTGGAGAGGAGCTAGCTGCCTACTGATCAGCTCAAATTATGATGTTCTTTGCATGTCCATGTGGTCTTGCTGCAGTGAAAAATCATCCTGTACTTGGATGGTATGGGTCTTTGCAGCAACATTAACATTTTCCTATCTGTTTTCTCAACAGATGTATTGCTTAATTGTTGAGTTTTACATTGTAATAAATTAAAGTGACAACTAGTGCAGATCTGTTTCAATTCAGTTTTGTTATACAGGTAGAGAGATATGTATGCATATCACCAGTGAACAGAATCACCAGACTGGTAGAACCAGACAGATAGAACCTCAGTCACAGATAAGATTGATGTGTTTCTATCCATCAGCATTTTAAAAATGCACATTTTCAGTAGATGTTTGGTGCTAGATTTAAATGGAAGAATAACTTTTTATTTTTAAAACATTTTTCCCCCACAGCCTTCTTTGGTGTTTTGTTTTGGTGTCAGTAAATAGTGTTAGAAGAGCTTGACAAGTAGTATGTCCTTGCTGCAATGTCTTTTCATGAAATGAGAGAATTTGTAAAGAGAGGAAAAAGAATTAGTAAAGCTCTTATCACGCAGCACAAATCTGCTAGACACTTGATCACCCCTGCTCTGTCCTTGGATAATAACAGCCATCCTTATCTAGTAATGTTCATCTTCAAAACTTTTTACAAGCATTAGTTAATGAACTCTTGGAGCACTATTTAACCATTAAAAAGAAGTGCATGATGGGCAACTGAAATAAACAGGTTGTATATACTTTTTTTCTGTATTGTATTTCTGTGTAGGAGATACTTCTTGTTAGTTTGGAAGGAAAAAGTAAAGATTGAAGACTTGCTTCTGTGCTTTGCAGAGGAACCCTGAGGGAATGTGTTAGTGAGAACCAAGGGCATTCAGGCTGTGCTAGATGCTGGGCCCTGGTAGAATTTGTCCTGGATGTACAGTTGTCTTTTCTGTTTGCCCAAATATGTTTTCAATGACTGGCATTTATAGTGTACTATGTAGAATAATTATTGACTTTTTCAAATTGTGTGTGAGAATAAATGATAATGTCCCTCTGTAAAGCAGGCATAAGTTTCATAATATTACAGATTTGATGGTATATCTCTAGAAATGTCTTTTTTTCCTGCTACTTCAGACTTTTTTTCTGTGAGTTAAAGTTTTTCTGCTTTCTGTTGGAAATCCACAACAATGGTTTCAGCCCCTTCTCCAGTTCTAGCAGAATTTCAACCTATGCTATTTATGACAGTATTGGGAATCACTGGTCCATTACACTGGTGGGAGTGGAGAGGACTCCAGCACAGACTGAAGGGTTTGAGGAGACAGGCACTTACCTGATTTTTGCTGTATGCCTTGAGGTGAGTTTTTCAACTTTCTGAAAGCCTTTTTGGAAGTCTCTGCTGGTCTCTGTGGGGGAGGCCATGCTGATCTATCCATTAATCAGTAGCAGAAGTTTTCATCATCAGGTACATTTCTCTGACACTTTACCTCCGCAAACCACAAAGTCCAGCTGTTCAAGTTCTGCTGTAAGTGTGCTTTGCTGGTACTCTTTCAGCTGCTGCTTCTTTGTATAGAAAAGAATGTGGTACGAAGGCTTGGTTATAGTGAAGCCTAACAGAGAAGAGCTTAAAGGGTGGAGTAGAGATGTCCTGAGTTTAAATAATGATCCATTTATAAATAACAGAATCTATCCAAATACCTTCCTTTGCAGCAACTCTTCTCCCTGCTCTCTTCTTTTTTTTTTTTTTTTTTTTTTTTTTTTTTTTTTTTGATAATATTCCTGTCCAGCAGCTATTTGCTTGTAGGTTGTGTGAAGTTACAACTTAATAATTGAAATTCCCCCATTTGTTGGCTACATATAGGCCCCCTGGTGCCTTGTTAAGTGCTCCGTTACCAGTGAATGTTCTTAATTATGTTCTGGAAGACGTTGTTCAAGTCACAAGTCATTTACTCAAGGTTTGGGCCCAGCAGGTAAACATTTTCAAATTAATTTAGGTTGCTAAACAGTAACCACTTAGATCTCTTGAATGCTGATAACTTGCACTTACTATTGAATTCAGTGGGAGAAGGGATTACTTACCGTATTTTGAAATCAGGCTGATTGATGGTTAAATGACAGGATAGGCTTTTACTGGTCTCCCAGTTAGGAATATGTTGAATATGATTTGGATAGAGAGAGAGGTTATAAAGTGTCTGACTTGCATATTTAGAAGGGACATTGGGCATGTGCTAATGAAAACAGTCATCTATAAATTACTAGGAGCAACATCTGATCATAAATGACTAAACATGAAGATTTGTTGTTCTCTATCTTACCAGTTTTACATAAAGTAAAACAATAAAGCTGTCTTAATCCCTATTATTCCTTTGTGTATGCAGATACGTACTATAGCAAATGCTCTAAATATTAGAGATACTGAAGATATTTATAGCTGAATGATTTTTCTTTTATCCTTTTATATAAGGACATAACTTTGTTTTTATGGATCTTCACTTAATGTAAATCTTTTTTTTTCCCCCTTTCGTTGAAAGCCGTAGAATCTTTTTACTTTCTTTGCTGTCGTTATCATCATCATCTTTGTCCTTGTGCCCTTACTAATGAATGACAGCCATTAGAAACCCAGAGTCAGCAAAATTTATACAGGACTATGTGCAGCACGAAGGGCAGGGCTCCCAGGGCTGCACTGCTGATGGACCCGGAGCTTTACAACAGCAGACTTCACCAGATGCTGACAAATAATAGGGGAAAATGTTACCCTCTCCTCCATATCCAGTTGTAAATCAATCAATAAGTAAAGCTATCAAACAAGCAAAATAAAAAACCTCTGAACAGATATAAATCTCCTTTAGCCTAGCTTAAATAATTCCATTAATTTTTAGGGAGAAGAACATGCCCATGTCCTGCTGACCAATAAAGAAGTGGAAGGTTGGGAGTTTGACATGACCACGGCCTCAGTTTCTGATGCCAACACGCATCAATTATGATACCCGAATTTCCAGAATCTTAATTTCAGCGGGGTCTGCTGGCAGAAGCATAGCTTGTATTAAAAGTGGTCATGGTGGTTTACGTAGCAAACTTCAACCTGGGCTTGTTTGTTTTTTTTTTTTTTGTAGCTGGAATTGCAGACTCCTGTTACTGTATCTTGAAGTACATGCAGTTTTCTTTTTATTCACTCCCGCTGTTGATAATCTGTCCACCTCTGGGAAAAATTGTTAGCTGTTTTAATCTGAGCTAATAGTGGTGAATATCAATACTTTTTAGTGTTATACTTTGGTTTCCATCTGTGACTTTGTTAGTATAGAACTTTTGACTTCGGCATAGCGAAGTCATAGAATAGACTTCTTAATCACAGAAAACATTGAGCTTGCAGAAAAACTGTCAATAACAGAATTTAATTTTATAAATAGCTGTAATGCTGTACTTGTTAAGATTTCTTTGGGAAAATATCGCTTCAACACTCATTCACATTCACTTACAGTAAAAAAGATTATTTTTTAGCTAGGTAAGGCCAAAAAATTACTGTCGTCAGATGTCATGCAGGTTATTCTGTCCAGGTTCATGAAGTAAAATCTATCTCTTTGTAAGTGAATTTACAATAAAAATCCAGATTTTCATCAGTGAATCTTGCTCAAAATATTGTACGTGTAGGGGAGGGACTGGAGACATCAGACCCTGTGGAACTGTATAAGAAAAACACCCCTGACTGACATCTCCTGCAAGTGAGGGGGCTGCCTGAGGCATCTCACAGGAAAGCTGTCTGTGGATGGACTGCTTAGTCACCATGAGGTGGGTGGCACTGAAATGGGTTTGTGAGGCTGGTTGTGTGTATTGAGATCATACAGTTTGTGTGGATATTTGACAGCTGGGTATTCATGGAAACTGAGGGGCTCCTATTGGAAAAACATATAAATAATGGGGATTTGGGCTACTTTGGATAGAAAAGCAAGTAAGTGCTTTCGAAAAAAGGGTACTGTGTGCTTGAAGGGTGTGTGGTACACATGGATTTGGAAGAACATGAGACTGCTAAATCAGCACAGTAGACCCTCAACCTGATGGTGATGCCATGGTTCCACGCCCCTGTGGCCTTTGCTAGCAAGCATTAGGCAGCTGCAGGGGAGGTCCCTGGCTGCCCTTTTTGCAGTGGTGGCTGTGGTTTGAAGTTCTTGCTGTGCACTTGCCATGCTCAGTGACACTTGAACTACGGGTCAGAACTCATCTGAGGTGAGGAGTGGTGGAGAACCTCTCTTCTGACAAGTGAGCCACCCACCAGGTTGCTCCAGGTAAGTGGGCCACAAAGACAGGGGTCCTGCTTAAGTACCAGTAAGTACTTGGATACATGGTTAAAATGAAAAAATACTTTAGTAGAGCTGGCAAGAAGACAAAAGCTGCAGACATCGTGGATGTAGTGGATGAAACAGTTATCATAGTGGAAACTTATTGCTCGCTCTATGTAGTAGACTTCAGCCTCTACATTTTTAACATCTGGGATGCCCTCTTTAGTTCCCTTTCTACTGAGAATAAAGAGATGGCATGCCTCGGTCAGGTTCTTCTGCCCTACCATCCTCCCAGGTCAATATAGATATTAATTTCTTTCTGCTTTCCCAGTCACTGCTGAAATCTGTTTTATAAATAGTTCAATTTTTTTCCCTGCATCCGAAATACCTGCATCATGGCTTCTGAACAGCCAGCCATGATGTACCTACCTCCCTGTGTGCCAGATGACTTCCTCAGTTGTTTTTACCCCAAAGAATTCCCATTCTTTCCCTCCACTTGCTGGGGACGTGAGGATGTGCCTCCACATTTCCGAAGCAACCTAGATCAAAAGGGACAGAGCTGACAAGAGTTATGGTAGCTTCCTCTTCAGCCTATTCATCCTACTTGCATGCTGATTGCCACATGCTTTCCTCTTTTTGCCAGTCTTTTTAGTCATTTAAATGGGCTGATGTTTCCTATAATATTCATACATCGATATCAAAGGGTCTATTGGAATTCAAGAAGCAGAAATTGCTGCTATGTATCAGCAGTAGTTAACATTCCTTAAATCCTTGATCCTCATCCATCACAATATAACATGAAAGACCCTGAAGATAAAGGAGCAGTAGCATCCAATGGTGCAGACTGTTTTCACCAGGTCATGTATCTACATTTGTTTAGCAAGAGTTTGAAAGCAAAACTAGAAGTTCTATTATTTTTATTACTTACAGGAATCCAACTACTTTAGTCTATCATGTATGCAGAAGGTGTGTATACCTGCTCACTAGTATGAGGAAGAGCAAAGAGATCATGGTTAGGTAGCAAAAAGGCTTTTTGAAGATTTCCATGAGTTGAGGCTCTTCAGAACTGATACCCCATTGCTGTGCTGCTGTGTAGTGAAGCATGCCAGGGTGTTACCATACTTTCCTCCCTGCATCCCTGCAGGATGGTTCATATTCCCTTTCCTTTCAGAGAATCCAGAGATGGTTTTTGATGTATGAACTGCTCCATGTTTTTAATTACCAAGAAGAATCTAACTAGCTTCTTAATGACTATGTGAAAGCTTTCTCCCCCACCTCCCCCTCCCCCCCCC
>VZTL01014309.1:25549-43317 GCA_013400535.1 Scopus umbretta
AAAAAAAAAAGGACAGCATATTCCATTTTTTCCTCCCTGCTTGCTTTTTCAGTTGCAGGGCCACCTCTTCTTTCTGGTAGAGTATGCGCTTCTTTTCTCTAACACTTCTGGTTTTTCATATTCAGGAGTGCTGTCCTTAAGTCACAAGGCACTGTTACATTATTTACCTGTGAACAGAAAGGACCTTTCCCACCCTTGATACCTGAATAGTTAAATCACAGTGGAACATGTAGAGAGGCCAAAACTAATCCGTGATACAGGGATGCAGCCTGTCCTGTATTGGCTGGCGTCTGGAGGAGATGGCAGAAGTCTCTCTGTTAACATCTTGTTGGTGTCATTCAGACTCAAAGCCTGGAATAAACGGTTTATTGTCTCCCATCCCAAGCTACTTGCACTGAGGGGAGTTGCAGTCCTGACTCTGGCTGTTGGACAGGCACACTTCATAAAGTAGTTCAAATTCCTCTTCATTTATGGCATGAAGGTGTCCTGGTTTCAGCTGGGATAGAGTTTTTTTTTTTTTACCCTTACCCACCCAATGGGGTGGGGTGGGGAGTGGGGGGAGTGTGAGTGAGCGGCTGTGTGGTGCTTGGTTGCCAACAGGGACAAAACCACAACAGAAGGTTAGCAGACCAGTCTAAACTATTACATGTTTCACTGCTGCATCTGTAATTGCTTTAGCCCATTTATACTTCTGCAGCTGTTCCAATCCATACTTGGAGAAGATAGTAGGCCTTTCAAATCAGCTTAGATGAACTGATAGGGCCTCAGAAATGCTATTTTTCATGAAAGAACAAAAAAAAACCCACCCCCAATTGCCCCAAACAACAATAACAACAGAATAACCCACCTGGTAGCCATATCCGAGTAGCTGCAGATACCAAGATCTGCACTGAATATCTGCATGGTAATTTCCCCAACAAAAAACTGTATTATGGAAACTTCTCTGTACTGTTTTGGGTGACCTTACTGAGAACACAGTCCTGTAAAACCTGTGAACAGAAGCAAATTGTTAACTAGATCAGTAGACTGAACTGCTGTTGAACTACTCCAGGCTCAGCAGCCTTAGTTTCCTTTGGTAGATGTATTGATCAGCCAACACTAATTTCTCAAGCTGTTTATACTTCATGTTGTCAGAAGACCAATCTAGTGCTTTTTCACTCCCTTCAGATGGCTGAGAGAATACTAAACTGCATTTTTCTTTCCAAGTTAGTATCAACACTGAAAAAGATGTATTCAGCTAGTTTCAGCTGCTGTCCTAGTGTTTCAATTCCCCCAGCTGCATCTACTGATTACTTAGTAAGCATGCTAAAAAATCTGAGCATGAAAGAGGTCTGCTTGGGAGGGGCAGCTGATAGGACCGCCTTAAACATCCCCCAAAAGTAAGTTTGTTCTGTTAATATGCTAGGAGTTCTTAAGGTGCTGTCATCAAGGGGTGAACTTTCTTTTTAGTACAGTAGTATTAGCAATACTGTTTTTTTTAAATATGTATATACAGTGAGCAGAGACTTCTCATTCTACTGAAAGTAAATTTTTCTTCTTTGTTGCAGAGGCTGGCGATGAGTTATGACTAATTTTTAACTTTTGGAAAAGTAAAGAAAAAAAACAACTTCAATTAATTCCCAGTTCAGGAGTTTTACTGCATGCATAGGCTTGCTTCAGGGCCTTGAATCAGACCACACTGTGGTTTTGCAGCCCTCAGTGTCTCCCTGTGTCTAGCAACAGTTATCTGGGCAACTCCTTGTGTAGGCTGCTCTATTAATTGCCACTGGTTACCCCTCTGCGTCAACCACTTCTTGGGTCCCTTGCATGACTTGACTCTGCAGTTCAATCTTGGGATCTTTGACTTCACATTATCTCTAAATGTAAGCTGTCTGGGGACTTGCCTTGTAAATCATAGAATTATTTAGGTTGGAAAAGCCCTTTAAGATCATCAAGTCCAGCCATTAACCTAGCACTTCCAAGTCCACCACTAAACCATGTCCCTAAGCAGCACATTTATGTCTTTTAAATACCTCCAGGGATGGGGACTCAACCACTTCCCTGGGAAACCTGTTCCAATGCTTGGCAACCATTCCGGCAAAGAAATTTTTCCTAATATCCAAACTACATCTCCCCTGGTGCAACCTGAGGCCATTACCTCTTGTCTTATCACTTGTTACTTGGGAGAAGAGACTGACACCCTCCTCAACTGCACCCTCCTTTCAGGTAGTTGTAGAGAGCGATAAGGTCTCCCCTCAGCCTCCTCTTCTCCAGACTGAATAGCCCCAGTTCCCTCAGCTGCTCCTCATAAGATTTGTTCTCCAGACCCTTCACCAGCTTCACTGCCCTTCTTCAGATGCACTCCAGCACCTCAGTGTCTTTTACTGTCGTGAAGTGCCCAAAACTGAACACAGTATTCAAGGTGTGGCCTCACCAGTGCCAAGTACAGAGGGATGGTTGCTTCCCTCGTTGCTGATGGTCACACTGTTCCTGATACAAGCCAGGATGCTGTTGGCCTTCTTGGCCACCTGGGCACACTGCTGGCTCATATTCAGCCAGCTGTCAACCAACATCCCCAAATCCTTTTCTGCCAGGCAGCTTTCCAGCCACTCCTGCCCATGCCTGGATACCAGTGACTAGCTTGCACATGGACCTTTTCAATTTTTTTTTTTTTTTTTCCCACTTCCCTAGCAGTCATTTGTAGAATTGTTACATCTGGTTTCAAGTAGTTGCCCTGAGGCTGAAAATTGGAGCTTATATCTTTAAGATAACCCCAGCTTAAGTGCCTGCTTTATAAGTCTGCATACAGCTTGGTCTGTAGGTTTGTGCAGTGTGTTTTAATTTCTCACCAGTGCATTAGGAAGCTCCCTTGCTAATTGTTTGCAAACTGACTTTTCACAGACGATCTCTTATGTCTTACATCTGGGCACAGAACTCTGGCTGGGATGCCCTTGCCAGGTCTGGCACAGCTGGCTTTGCTTCACTTGAGCTGTCTCTTAAGACAACTGGCATGAGGAAAACTGCATGAAAGTATTTGCAGTGCATGCAAATAGGCATACAGAATTATTCCTCCTGTCTGCCTTCTGGCTTGCCATCTCTTTTGATGTTTCAGAAAGCTGGTCTTTCCTGCCTCCTCTCCTGCTTGGAAGTGCTATAAGCTTGCATAGCTATCTCTAAGACCCACTGAGAAACCGCAAGCAAGAGGTTTTGGTATCACAATGGAAAATTCTGATAGATACAATGCAGCTTTTTCTTTAGCATTTTCATATACGGAAAGCAGTAACTCCAAAACTCAAGTACAGAGATGCTTGGTTTGATCTACATGATCAGTAAATTTAATCTCATGTGGAAATGCTTTTGCCATCTGAATCTGCTGGCAGCACTTATTATTTTGAAAGATCAGAATTTTTTAACACAAAAATTGACAATTTCAGCAAACATAGGTAGGATGCAACTATTTGTTATCTACTGTAATAGATAACTACTGTTTTGTTATCCAGCTTTAAAGATGCAGGTCCGCTGGGTTTTTTGGCTGGGTAGGTATGCTTTTACTTGGCAAATGCAGCTGGTTTGTTGTTTTAGTTCACTCAGAAGTGACACAGCAGATTATACTGGTAAAGTAGCCAAAATAATATGCAAAAAGTGAAGAATATCAGGAGGTAAAAGGAGTAAGAGGGAAGAAGAATAATTTTATAAAAGGTTACTGTTTACTCAAAAATGTTACCTCTCTGTGCTCTGTATTGCAAAGGTGAAAAGGCAAAGGGCCAAGTCAGCTTGTGGCTCATGTTAGTATAATTCCATGACAGAATAACAGTATTTTCCCATTATATGAAAAGATTGCAACCAAGTTGCATCCTTATTATACTAGACACGTATAACCATATAACACTGGAAAACCTGCACTACATTTAGCAGATGAGTGAAATAAATAAGCCGGGAAAGGAGAGGACAGAAATCTGGGTGTTGGTGGTAATTGCATCATTAGCAGTAATCCCAATCGCCCAGCCATTAGGACAGAGTTATTATGTCGGGCAGATGAGATGCATAAACCAGTTTTGTAACAAGACAGACAGCACCTTTTATGCTCCTAAAAACAAACTAGCCAGGGATGGAGTGTAGTCTGGGAAAATTGCTCCATATGCTTGAGGGTTGTACTGAACCTCACTGCAGAAAACCTGAAAGTCGGACGGGTGTCTGCGTCTCAGCAAAGGCAGAGTAGGTGTTTGGAGAGCAGGCTGATGGAGGTGACAAAATCACCGAGATGTTCTGCCAGGTGCCATCCTAACACAGCTCATGGCCAAGCCTGAACAAGCTTCCTGGCCCCATATCCCCACACATAACTGTGGCTCCTGCTGCTGAAGGACCCAGCTTGTCTGCACAGCCTGCCAGCATCTCTTCACTGCTGTAGCGGGCAGAGGCTGGCAGACAGAGGCTTCCCACCGCGCTGGAGAGGAGCACGGGGCTGATGCCAGCCCTGTCTGCTGTCACCTTGGCGAGTGATGTACCCTGGGCTGGATAGGCAGGGTGGGCACATGCTCCAGCACTGGTGGAGACTGGGGGTGAAGGCAGGCACTGATGGAAGTTCCTCTGCTGGCATGACCAAATGCAATTTAGCCTACGCCTCCCAGAAGTTGAAATGTGATCCACATCTTCTGAAACAATATAGCTTTGAAAAACTGCACATCCTGCCCCCAGTCCTTCAGCTTCAGAGAGCAGAAGGTCTCGTTGGTTCAGGATGGTTTGGTAGCCGGTATGGCCTCGGATTTAGCTTATTTTTCCCATTTGCTGTGTGTGGATCATAATATACAGAGAAAAATACCCAAATGTGAGCATGGTTTCAACACTCTGCATCTTGGTGAAATTCCTCTTCTCTTAAGCTCAGAAGCTAGCTCCTACTTATGGGGTTATCACTCAGGGAAGGACAGGCAGCAGGAATTAGGAGAAACCAAATTCCCATGACTTAGATATAAGAAGCTCTCTACTGACATAGTTTGCCAATGTCTTCACAAGGGGATTTGGTTCATACATGAAAAAAAAAACCACCTTTGTTGTCCATACCCACTTATATACCATTTATTTGAAATGTCCTCTTTAAACTGGTAGATTTTAGTGCACACAGAGGCTGGTGACTTGAACCTGTTATGCAGTACGGGAGCATGTGGCGGTGGTCTGTAGAGCCTGCTTGCTTACAGACCTGAAGGAGCTGTTCAGTTTTTTTCCCACTCATTGCATGCTATAAGTCCTAATTACATTTTTATTCATTAAAACAACACACTTAAACACATTTCTTAGTATTGCGTTGCCTGGAGCTGTTAGATACTATTACAGAGTAATTAGGTAGTTAAGACACTGTTAAAGCATGTGTAGAATTTGAAAGGCGTTATTTGCTTGTAAGGCTTTATATAGATACGCACACACACACTGCTGAAGGAAATTCCACTAAGGAACATAAACCAACATTTAAGTAATAGTGAAGAGTCTGGCTTAAGCTCAAAACTTAAAGGAAATTCAGAGTCAAGGCTGAAAATTTCTGTCGATAATCAGCCCTGATGTTTATTTATTTCTTTATTTTTACAGTAATGAGAATGGAGGCTGGAGCTGTCAGCCCTTCAGCTTTAGCTCAGAATCTGAGCTAACATTGAAGAAAAAAAATCAGATTCTTGCAAATAAGTTGTAAATCAGTTTTTCTTTTAGTAACAGAGTGTACTATTTCTGTAGAGAGGAGAAGGTCTTAAAGACAGCTGTTCTTCCAGGTAACAGTATCTCCAGCCTGGCACGCTAAGATGCAAGCATGAATGAGGTCTCTCAACAGCAACAAATGTTCATAAGGAGCACAACAGGATCACCCTGTAAGTAGAGAAGTACTGTAAAAGGAGAGAGGTTGCAGGATTCTGCAAACTGCAGGTGATAAAAAATCATGAGATTAGACTCATTCAGAAATCAGTAAGCAGCTTACTGAGTGCATATGATGTGTGTGTATGTATTCTCTCTATATGATCAGTATATATACAGTCAGTGTAAATATAAACATATAATCAGTGTACATGATATTTCCATCTGTGTTTACTTTCTGACCTCTGAACAGCTAGCGTTTGCTTGCTAAAGTCTCTTGAGCTTTTCTTTGATCCTAAATACTATGACACAACCAGTTGGAATTTAAAAAATAAATAATTTTCTGTAATAAGTCTTTAATTGCAATAAATTCCTTAAAGTTAAAAATAGTAGTTATGAATTATTGATGCTGAATTCCTATCCATTTGGAAAGGTCACTTAAAACTTCTCTCTGATTAGCATTTTATTGATGTGGAACTGTAATATTTACAAGAACATAGGTGAAATGGGAGGCAGAGATGAGAAAAACTGCATTTTTTTTGGAAGTCCAAAGAGAACTCAGTATTCTGTCTCACTGCTTGGCTGACCAGTCTTTCCTGCAGATGCGACGAGACCTCCTCCTACTGTTTCATTTTATTTGCACTCAGTGTCTTACAGGGGATGAAAATCTCAAACCCTTTGAATGGGAAATACTTGAAATCATATAAAACAGCTAGTGCACATTGATCACTCATCTCGTCTCAAATGGCCACGATCAAACCCTTTTCCCCAGGAGAGACAGCTTTTCCTGCCGGGCTCCAGTGCTTTCCCATTTCAGCTGTGAAGTAGGATGCTCTGATGGGAACATCTTTAATGCAGGTTCCACTCAAGTCCTCATTGACTGGAGTCAAGGTTATTGGCATCCACTGCCTTTGAGATAGAAAATAAATCTCATGATCTGGAACTCAAAGAAAATGTCCCTTGGATTTTCTTTGAGAGCACTAATCCCTATTTTTAATTGGGAGGCAAAACTTTAAAAAGAGGATTTTATTAGGCCTCGTGTTCCATGAAGTAAAAGAGCAATTTGCACAGCAGCAGCTTTGTATTCCAGTGGTAGTGAAAGAAATGCTTGAAATGGGCAGAAGTGTTGAGTAGAGATGCATTTCAAGTGTGCGAAACATCTTTTAGGAAAATTTTGCTGACATGCTATGTTGTTGTTGGGTTTTTTTGTTTGTTTGTTTGTTTTTAATGTACATATCCCTCTAAAGAAAGAATAGGCTGTGTTTAAAAAAAGAAATCTACTACATACATCACTAGGAGGACCTGTTGCTGGCTTCTTCACATTTTTGTTTAAAGCCATAGAGCTTTCATATTCTGACCATATCTGGGGAAATTGCCATGCAGTTCAGAGTCACTTCAGGATGTTTGGAGTTTAAATTTGCTCTATGCTCCAGTATTTTCTTTTTTTTTTTGACAAACAATGTTACTACATTTTGTTGGGAGAGAAATGTCAGAAACTTCACCATTTCTGTTGAAGCTAATGTCCCTGCGTAATGCTGTAAACAAACTGATACCCACAGTTCTCTTGGATTACTAAATTGTCGTGGGTAATGTTCTTCCCTTCACCCTTAATCCCACTCCAGCATCGCATGCTTTATAGCCCTCATAGATGTGCATGGCTGGGCTGCTGTGAGCTGGATGCAGGCAGGCTATACTGTGACCACAGATGTGCTCTGGTTTTTGTTTTGTTTTGTTTTTTATAGAAGACCTACGCCTATTGAGGATTTTTGCAGGCAGAGAAGTTCAGCTGCTGGAACATAAAGGATAGTCATGCCAAGGACAAACCAAAGTAGCTTTGTCATCTGACAGCATGCAGCTTCTTATTTGCAGAGGAAAATACTATCGTGGTTTTGGTAGTCTGGATCTGCGCATTGGAAGGTTGACTTGAACTTCTCAGAGTCCCTGTTGTCAATAAGCATCCTGCTAAGGCTGGCCTTTTTTCCTAATTCCCCTTTTAAATGCAGCTGTAATGAATTCTTAACTTTGGAGCTTGCAATCTTTCTGCCAAACCTGTTGCATGTGTGGTAAACTTTCAGGTGTGAAATTCTGAATGAAGAGTGTTGCAGGGACACAAAAACCTGAGCTCATTTCCCTTCATTTGTCTCTTCCCCCTGGAAAAAAAAGGATGAAAGGCTTTTCTTACAGCATCTCTAATGAGTTATTTGGATTCTACATCTTTCTCTGCACTTCACAATAAAGAGTAAGCAGTCAGGACTGATTTTACCTTAACAGGAAATATCTTTGTTTCTGAGGGAAAGGAGAAGCTTGAATTTACTTAAAATCCTTAGCAGCTCTAATTCAAGACACAGCACACTCCATGTACATCGGATAGCTGAACTGTGTATCAGGGAAACACAATTAAATGTAATAAAGTGTAGATTTGAATCACAGTTTGGCCTGAATGTAACCTTGAAGTAAGTGTCTTATATTAATATTTACAATTTATATCAATCATTGCAATTAGTAATAACACTGATGAGACAGAAGCAAAATAGTAATCTCATTAAAATTCTCATTTCAATAATGTAATGTGACTCAGGCATTTGAAGTGAAAATGGATGCATGTTGATTAAATTTGAAAAAGAAGGTTTTGAGTCTTTTTCTTAAAAAAACTCCTTATAGCTTGATTTGTCACTAAGGTTTACAGTTACCTGTAGTGGAAATGCAGAGCTCCATTAAAATAAATGGAGATCAGGAGAAGAAATAGCTGGAAGATCCTGTAGCAGACTCCCGCTGGAGCAGGTTTGGTTTCCGTTTATCTCTGGGGTTATGTGTCTTGCAATTTAAATATCATTTTGCATAACCTAAAGCCATTAGGGATTAGGAATATTTATGGTAACCATAAAATATGTGATGATACTATCATAGCATCAGGTGTGGTAAATATGTAGTGATCAAAATGCTGAGTTTTCAGGTACTTCCCCTACTTTTCTAATCAAAACAGCACTATAAAATTAAGCACTTAATTTCTTATAGCTGTTATGATCTTTCTGCTAACTCAGACAGTAAAAGAGTACAAATATTTCTCACAACATCTTAGCCAAGAAATGTACATTTAAAAATAGATTCTTAGTAGTTTCTACAGCATTCTGTATTCTCCTGCCAGGAATCCTCTCTTCTGATCCTAATTATTTTCAAGCTGCAATCATGTAAGCCATAATGATAATGAAAGATTTGGTGCTCTAAGAAAATATCATAAGCAAGAGGGCAGAAAATGATTTCAGTGCTGTCTTGGGCTTTGCAAGCTTAACAATGTGACCTGTCTCATGACTGAAGTATTTGCGAAAACACTTCATCTCACAGATTCTTCCCTGCTTTTAATCTTAGACAGTCTCTCCGTCTTCTTTTTTCCTCTCTGTTTCAGACTTTCTTAATTGCTACAAGTCCTAGCGTGCAAAAGTCTCATCTGAATGCATCATGCAGAATCTTCCTGGCTGTTGCAGAAATGTCTGCCCTGTCTTTTCAGTTTTCATTTTAACCCCCCTAATACAGTAACTAAGGGTTCCCTTCTGTTTATATCGTAGGGCTTGCATACAAAGAAATTAATCAGCTTCTGCCTGTCTGTTGAAAACCTATCTTTTCTGTTACTAAAAATATATTTTCTGTAGTGGCAAATGCTGCAGTTGGCTGATCCTGTTGGCTGTCTACATTTGGTAAGTGTGGAAAAGTACAGTTTGCAAAATTCTAGGTAAACTGAGATATTTGAGCCACTGCCTTTGGTTCTTTGCTGTCAAGAATCTCCATTACTCCTTGGTTTTGTCAAGATTTCCCCTCCAGCTCCCCATTCTGGTGTTTACAGTATTTACACTCTTAGAGGATTTTCTTATTTTTTACCTGTAATTATGCACTCTCTTTGGCTGGTCAAACTTCTGGGAAGGCCTGGTGAATGCTGCTTTTCCATCTCGCCACTGGGCACGATATTTGATCTTGAGGTTATCCTTCCAGAGGGGTGTTGTGTTTTGTTCAGGCCATTAGCATGCTGAAATAATTGCTTATGGAATGAGAAAGAAAGCTGTACTCAGTCTTTGGGAGTTTCTGACTCATTTTTCCAATCAAATCTGTACAGGTAGAGCTGCTTTTCTCCTAGAACATGAATGATATCCCTTATCCTCCATGTGGATGTACAGGTTTGGTGGCTTCCTTGGGCCCGTGAAGATGGATGACGAGAGCTGCTGTCACTTTGGTGCCTATTTCATGGCCAGGACGGAAAGGTTGGCTTGGCTTTTCAGCTGGAGAGGTTGCTGTGTCTGAAAAAGAACGTTCTTTGACTAAGACTAAGCAATCCAAAATTACGTCTGTACCTGTAAAATGTATGTCCTCTTCTCTCCTCTTCATGCCACCTCAGTTCATGGGTTAGGCATCCTGGATTTAGGGTCCTGCAGTATTGTTAAATGTGCTG
The DNA here is from genome assembly GCA_013400535.1 of Scopus umbretta. Classification (NCBI taxonomy): domain Eukaryota; kingdom Metazoa; phylum Chordata; class Aves; order Pelecaniformes; family Scopidae; genus Scopus; species Scopus umbretta. The sequence goes on from VZTL01014309.1 coordinate 35,799, forward strand.
TATATACACTTTACATATGACTATCTAGACTTGTAAGTTCTTTGGAGCAGGGAGCTTTGGGCTCAGTGTTTGTGCAGCATCTAGCACAGTGGGTTTAACTTGAGACCTGATGTGCAGTATCATTGTGAAAACTAATGGTTTGTTAAAGTTCAGGGGACAGCTTAAGTAAAAAAAAAAAAAGAGTAGATCCTTCTCTTTACCTATCTTGTACCAAACCTTCGGTTCACTGTCTTCTCAGAAGCTCTTTGCATTGAAATAGCTCTAGATAAATCAAAAGTAGAATATACAGAACAATTATAGAGGAGACACAGGGCTCCATACTATTCACCAGACTAACCATCCTGACTCTCTTCCCTGTCATTCCTATTTATTTTCACATGCTTTCACATCACTTTCATCCTTCCCCATCAATTCGAAAATCAGCTACTTCCTTTTTTTTGTCACAACACTTCTAAACTCCCAACCTGTTGTTACAGGCCTGTCATTGTTTTCTTGGGTTTAGAAAAAATTTCCTTACCTTTGATTGGACTTTCATCGCTAACTGGGAATTTGACTGACAGGAGAAATTGTAATCGTTTTCTTGCCTCTTACCGGTGGTTTGGAAGAGAAATTTCCAACACATTGTGCAAGGCTAATACCTCTATGTACCTCATACTGGGGTTCCATATAAATTTGGTCTTATTACTGCAAGCTTTCATTTCCTGATAGCTCCTGCAAGTCATTCCTTCATGGGAGATGTTCTGGCACCTTAAATTTTATTTACATCTGGATATTGTGCCTGCAGACTTACCAAAGTAAGATGCTGACTGATTAAAAGTAGTCTTTTTGTATTCCAGTTGAAGAATTCACCATCTGTGATCTGTAATTAGACTTCTCTCTAATTAGATATAACAAAGCTGCATAATGCCAAGTTTGATGAAAACATTATTAGAAATACGACGTAATATATGGCTGATTGTTTTTATTGCTTAACTGTAAATAAAATGTTCCTCTCAGGTCCTGGGCGTCCATAGTTTCCTACCCCTTTAGGTTTAAAAAATTCTTTTCAGTTATTCATGGCACTATTTGGTTGCTGTAGTGATACCAATTTCCTGCCTCAGATTATTGTACTTCAGAGGTACATGAGACCTTTTAACCTTTTTTTTTGGGTGTTTGGTTTTTTTTGTTTGTTTGTTTGTTTTTTCTTCTTCTTCCCATTTCATCTTCGATTTTACAGACACTCTTACTCAAGGACTGGAACGCCTATATTGTTGGTCTATTTTTTGCTCTATCTGATGGAAACTAGAATAAATACATACCTTTCCCCCATAGGACTAATGAAGATTCCTGCTGCTTTATTGGTACCCTCGCTGAACATTGCTCTATATCAAAGCCTTACAAAACTTGTATGTAGTTTTCTTATGGGTCACTAAGCTAGAGAAGCACAGGCTGTTCACCTTGACCAAATCAAGAGCAGCTGCACCCAACCAAGTGGAATTTACACACTTATGAAAAGCAGATTGTCAGCCATGATAGATGTTATATTGAGCGAGATGGTACTGAAATCCAGTGTGAGAAGTCCAGTTGGGCTAAGCCTCTGTAACATGACTTAATGGGGACTGAACCCCAACTGAGACAGTTTGCTCTTTCTGTGATACATGTAATAGAAAGAAGCTATAAAGCAGTATTAGCTGATCGATGTTCCCTTTGTTTCTCTACATATGACAGAGTTTGTGTGGTGTTTGAATTTTCTGTAAGGATCAAGCTGTTTCTGTGGATTTGTCACTGTGCTGGGCATTTCTCTATATTGCTTCCTGCTCTCTCTATACATCCCTTTGAGGGCTGCTCTGATCAGAGGTGCCTGTGTGTTTGGCCTGTTAGTCTTTTGATGGAATATTCCCGTTGATTATGTGGTCTAATTCCCTCTGCATTTTGTTCTCCTTCCCGCAGTATGGCATTGCCACCATAACCTTGATCACCAGCATATGTGGAATTTGGTATGTTTTGTGAGATGTGTAGCCCTAAGTGGCCTCAGTTCAAAGGTCTGTATCGCTAAATGCCTTTCTGCTCAGGAATCACTTGTACAGATGAATGATGCCATTTCTGATACAGATCACATCCTGAAAACTCTGTGGAATCAGACTGCTAGAGTTTCTGAGCAGCAGGAAAAAATCATTACTGAATAAGGTAAAAAGGAGAAGATTCCAGGTGGGATTACTGGATTTCCAAATGGGCAAAAACTGCGTAGGGGAAGGTGCATATAGAAAACATTCAGGAAGGTCAGGAAAAGGAAGGGATCTCTGTGTCTGCAAGCCAGTAATGTGTTTGTATTTTAGCAGATAAAACATGCTAGAAGTGAAGGAGAAATGGGAAATGAAGAAGGTGGATGTGTGTGGATCCTGGGATGAATTCATATCCCATGGAATTATACACGAATTAAGCAGAGTGGCCATGATGTTTGTATAACTGAGAAGGAACGCACAATATGGTCTTCTTTATTAATGTCTTTCTCATCTATATATGCTATTCTACCCCATTTTCTTTCTAAGTTAGGCTCTCTTCTGATTTCTGTCCCTTGGGTGGCTGTCTAGTGTGGTGGATTTATGCTGTTTGTTCAGCAGCATTCCTACTTTTCTGAATTCTGTCCCACATGTGTTTAGCATAATCTTCGTTTGCACTTCCACTTGCTGCCTGCTTGTTTAGCTTTTCCTCCTAGGCCATTAGTTCAGTTCTGTTTTCTTGTGGGGAAAAAAAAAATTCTTTCTGTGGTAGAAGTAATTAAGTCTCCTACGCTAAAATCATTTTCTCTAGGATACTCCAGATTTACTCTGCTATTGGTCCCTTGAAATCCATGTGTGATGCGGTGGATTTGCGACAGAACACACTTGGCTTCTCATGCTCCTTTTCCAGACAATGGAATTTGCTGTGGCTGAACTGGTTGGCAGGAGGTGGGTCCCAGAGCAGTACCTGCACCACACCATTAGCAGCTATTTGGTTTGGCAGCCAGAAACTTACCCTATGGTGTTGTCTTTTTTTATTTGTACTACTGTTCTTAGGCAGCAGCTGCTTACTTCACTATTTGTTTTTAGCTGCCTGTGTGTGGGCATAAAACCCATGCGAGGAACACTCTACTGTGGTTGTAATAGCAGAAAATAGATGTATTTTCATCTCTCGAAAGATCTTTAGATCTTTTCAAAGAGAAGTGAACTGTGATTGTGCAGGGTGAAAAGGGTCTTGTGCTTTTTAACTTCTATATGATGACACAAGGGACAACTGCATTTCTTTCTTCTTTTTCTGTTCCTTTTATTGTTGCTGGGAATTCAAGGCTTGTCTGGCTCAGGGGAATCCACAGGATTTATCTTTTCTGTCTTTCTTTTGTACTTATTTGACTTCATGCCAATGATTGGTATAAAAGTATTTTTATTAGCTTTTTAATGTTAATTGAATTGTGGTGCTATGTCTCCACCTCAGCTGCCTGTGTATGCTGTAACCACCTCTCAGAACCTGGAAGAATATTGTAGAACAACCTAGGAAGAGCAGGCCAACCAGTGTCTGAAAATGTTTAAACTTTTTTTTCTTGCTTTTTAAATTTGATGTGGGAAGAGCAAACCTAGATGAAAAATGATGTAAAATGAATATTTCCCTAGTTGCAGGCAATGTAACAAGTCAGGTCCAAGATCAAGCCAGGAGACCTAAGCAACGACTCAGGAACATCAGGGAAACAGGAGTGGGAACAGGCACACCTGTGACATACCTCAGGCCAGGACCCTGTGCTGGAGCTGAAATGAAGATCCCGTGGCTGTGGGCAAGAGCGTGCATGGGTTGGGGTCCAAGGTGAGGCTGCCCACAGCAAATAAGGCTGATAGGTGCTCTCAGAACCCTGACAAATTTATCTTCTTAAAGCGTTTACTGGGAGAATCTTATGGCCAAAGTCACTGTGACAAGTTAGAAGTGCCCAGCAGAGCTGAAAGGTGGGTGATGCTGACTATGCTGAGAATGCCTGCGAGGAGCTCGTGATGAGTGGATGCTGGCTTTCAAATGGAGCAGTTATGAGGAAAGATGGAGAAGAGAGAATATCATTGCAACAGCGGGCTGGATGAAGCCTACAGAGACCTATGATTCCAGTTCACACTCTCTCTTACCAAGACTTCTTGTACAGTAGAAGAGTCTGGTAAGGGAAGAGGACAAGTGTATTTCTTAGAAGAGCTAAAAACAATTATAACTTAATTACTTTGAAAATAATCAATGGATTTACATTGCACTTGCTACAAAAGCCCAGCTTTCCAAAATCTTCTTGTTCTTTTGATCTCGGAAAAGAACTGCGGGTGATACTCAGGTCATATTCATATCAAAATACCTGATTTCAGACAGAAATCATGTACTTAAAATAACAAATAATTTAAATTTCTGGTATAATTTCTGTAAAAGATACAGATGCAAAAGGAGATGACAGTGAAGAGCCAAGGTCAAAAATCAGGTTCTTAATACTATCTGACTAATAGTAAAAATATTTGGCTTCCCGAGTCATTTGTCTCTCAAGTAGAAGACTCTTGTGGTAGGGGTATTTTTTACACAATGCACTTGGCCTTCTGCCAACAGATGAGCACTCCAGATTGATACTAATGAAAGAAATATTAATGCACCATAGCATGTCAATTATCTTGAAAAGGTCTCCAGCAACCATTTATCACTTAAATTTCACATCTTATAGCTGGGGACCAAATTGTGTTACATGTTAGAATAGTTCTGCCAAATTTGATCCATCATTAACTTTCATTTGTTGATAATTTGAACATGAATTTTTATTTAAGTTATGCATCTTTGTCAACTTGATGGAAACATCCTGAATTGTCATGTTGTCATAGATGAGTGATGCTGTTTCCCGGTTGAGACTTGACTGTATTCTGAAATGCCTTTAAGGATATATCCCCCAGGAAAAAGTCCGGGGGCCAGGGGCTTTATTTGTTGCATTGCAGGGCAGGGGAGAGAGGGGGGACAGAAAAGAAAAGAAAAGAAAGAAAAAAAAAAAAAGAAAAAAAAAAAAGGAACAAAAAACTTTTGTGACTTAACTTGGATTATCAGNAAAAAAGGAACAAAAGACTTTTGTGACTTAAATTGGATTCTCAGTTGCTGAATCATGCACAGAAACATAGGTTTGGTTTGGTTTTTTTTTGTTTTTTTTTTGTTTTTTTCTCTAAGCTCATCGTTATGATGGCTTTCATTGCTAGGGTTACTAGGCTTCCAAGCAAAACAGAATAGTTATAAAGGAGAAAGGAAAACTAGGGTACATTTTCTTTATCTGCTAGGTCGGTTTCAGTGGATTGGGTGACATACCTCGGGTGCAAGAAGGCAAATTAATCCATTGTAGAGGATGTGATGCAGTCTGAGGTCTCAGCACTAAGCAATGTTAATATTCATTGCCTCAGACTTCAGATAAAGGCAACCCCTGGAGGTGTTTAACCAAGGAGGGTCAACACAGAAGCATCCCCCATCATACTATTGAGGGAAATCCTTTGGCTAAAGGAGTTTGTTGGGCTTGTGCAGTATGGGATGGCTGCTCCTGTTGACTAGGAAGTGGTAACACGTGGTAGGCTGTGGAAATACGTATCTTTCTGTGTCATATTGGACCACTGCAAAGCTCATCAACTTCTTTTCCCTGTACAAGCACTTCTTTTCTCTGTACAAGCCATACTTTTTCTCCTTGCCTTTTTAGAGAGCAACCACACAGCAGCTTAGACTTGTGTTATTTTTAAAATCTCTAAAATAATATTCTTGGTGGCATGCAGAATTCTGGCCACAGGAAGCTCAGAGAAGGCTCATACATAGCTGGTTTTAAACACAGTTTAATATACTCCTGTAATGTACTCAGATATTGTTTTCAGGAGTGTGATATAATAGGTCTGTGTTGAATAAACAGAATGGAAATCAAATAAAATGAACTTAAGCAGCTAGTCGATAATTTAACAAGCTCAGGTGACACCTTCAGATGGCATGAACTAAAAGCAGAGCAAAAGAGCCAACAGAGAGTTAAGTGCTGATTGTAGCTGTATGAAGTGCCTTGAAAATGGAAGGGATGCCTTGGCATTGGGAAGAAACAAAAATCTGTTTTCTTTTTGGAAAAGCTATGTCTGATCAGTATTCTCACCTGCATTTAAATGGACAGTGCAAATGAATTCTTTATGCAAAGCTCAGGATTGCTGCATATGTTGTGTTTATGCTGGTGTTTGATTTAGTTTACTCTTTTGAGGATCTGTAGCAGTACAATGGCCTTAGGTAGCCTTCCTCATCTCTTGGTAGAGTGATTAGATCCTTTCATCATAAGTCACAAGATCATGGTTGTAGTAATTTCTCCATTATCCTGGGTATTGGGAGGTTGATGTAGGCTTTGGATAATGTACTTCATCCAGGATATGCTTGGAGTGCAATTTAAAGGCCCTTGAATCACTGTACTGAGCTCCCCAAGTTTCTGGAAAGGCTAATTAGCTCAGGTTGTGAACATAAAATACTTCTGTTCTGCTTCTAGACAAAACCTGGGCAAGAAGCAGTGAAAATGAGTTGTTGCTGCACCTCAGCAAATAAACCTTAGCATGCTCTGTGGAGAGCTACATCCATAACCCTTTACAGTTAATTGGCAGCTTGAATAATCTGACCACGTCTGTGCATAATGGACAGAGTTGCCAGCATTTGCACCTTTGTCACGTTGTCCCAGCCTTACAGTGGCCAGTAGTTGGTTGTCACTACGGCTATGAATTGTTCTGACCCCACTGCAGTGGCTCTTGGGTGTACAGTTATTTCTTGCCGCAGCGTGTAAAGTCCTGGTGTCCGTCGAAGGCTGTTGTGCTGGGAAGAGAGTGGAGACAGTTCAAGTACCACGCTAAATGAAATCTTGACTGTGTGGTGTTATGGTGGTATCTCTTTAGTGAACCATGGTACTTTGTGGGGGAGTTCTTTCCTGCTTCCCTTTAGCTTTTAAAACAGAAGGTCAGTGATATTATGGCTGGCTGTGTTTAGAGAGAGTGCTGCTGAGATGCAGGTTCAGTTGTGGTGCTGTCACAAATGCATAAATGTCAAGTCACCTACACTACCTGGTGTTAACATCCTTGGACACTTAATACATCTGTTCCTAATTTTATGTTGCTTTAAAAGCACTATGATTCATTAGTGGTACCAGAAAACCACCCCAAGTAATATCTCAATTTGGTTGTTTTGCAGCAATTTGAGTAGTGCTCTGACAACGGACATACGAACATCTCCTTTTATCTAACAGTAGTATAAAGACTTCTGAGACATCTGTCTTTTTAAGTAAATAGTAAAGAAAAGCTTTCAAATTTTCTTAATAGTTTGTTATTTTCTGGGTTGTGTCTAAATGGTTCTAGAGCAGATCTTACAGTTTCTTTGTATTTTATACATATTTTGTACATCTTTTTGGGTCTCTTGACATTTACTGTTTCTTTGTGGTTTAATCCCAGCTGGCAACTCAGCACCACACAGCTGCTTGCTCACTCCCCACTGGTGGGATGGGGAATCAGAAGAGTAAAAG
>VZTL01014309.1:52770-75686 GCA_013400535.1 Scopus umbretta
AGAAAAAAAAAAAAAAAAAAAAAAAAAGGATGTAAGACTCGCAGTATGGAAGGCTGCTTTGGGAAGTAGCAACCCAGAAGTCAATGTAAGGTTATTGAGGGAGTAGCTTGCTCAACGTATACTTAAACTGAAAGGGTATGGCAAAGAGGGCTCATGAGGTTTGTTCTTGGTGCTGAAATTCCTATCACAGTATTTGTGAACTGAACTTGGAAGATTGTTCTTGCTTTTTTTTTTTTTTTTTTTTTTCCCCCCCTTTTTTTTTTTTTTTTTTTTTTTTTTTTTCCCCCCTCTTCTTTTCTCCAGCTGCAGAGTTTTCCTTGACAAACTTGCTCTTTCTTCTGCAGAAAATCAGTTGGATTCTACTGGCAATTAGCCCAGGGAAGCAGAGACTAGTTAGAATAATTATTGCTGGAGGTGTAGGTGTAGGTCTACAAAGCCTAAAGCTAAACAAGAGGAGACAGATTGGAAAGAGCGCTTTGGAGTCTGAGACATGAATAATGTCTGGGCTTGGAAAATTCTTGGATTCTTGGGGAAAATAGTGGTGCAGATGAAAAAATGTTGATTATTTTTGTATGTAGCTGCATTCATTTAATCCCCCCTCTGCATGCCCTAATTTTATTAAGCGTCTTTGCCAAGTGATCTTTTCCATTTAGGGAAAGAAGAACAAAACAGTTAACATAGCTCTCCAACAGCAGCACTGTGCTGGCTTATCCCAGAATCACTATTCATGGAATCTGGTGATGAGGCTCCTGTAAGCTGTCTGTGGGCTGTCCATAAAGGGTATATCAAATACAGGTCAGAAAATTAACTTGCCTTTGCCTCTGGTAGCTGTTGTTCAGATCTGGTGCCTTCACTTCCAAAGTGTCCTCAATTGTAGAGGACATATTCTGAAGATAAGGGGTGAGGGGTGGGGAGAGGACCCACAAGAAATGGTCCAGACTCTGGAAAATAAGCTTTATGAGGTGAATTGTAGGGAGGCGAGTCATTAATCTCATCAAAGAGAAAAGGTCAAGAGGTAACGTGATTGCTGTGTATAAGTACTTACATATGGAGAATATATTTGTCAGCAGGGGCCTTTTAATCTCCTATACAAGGACAGGACAAGATCCTATAGCTAAAGATCGAAGGTAGACAAATTTAGTCTAGAAATAAGTCATCATTACCTGGCTGTCTGCATGAATAAATACTGGGACTCTTTACTAGAGGAAGATGTAGGAGCTATCTGTTTTTTGAAATGTAGATAGCTGTATTTTGAGCTATGTGCTTTAAGCATGTTTCTGAGTTATATGTATTTGGGTCTGGAATGGAAGGAGAGGAAGCTGGATAGAATGGACCACCACATGATCCCTTCTAGCTTTGGCCTTTGCATCTGAGATGCCTTCAGTTTATTCCTTTCATTAGAGGGCCATTTGAGTGTTGTTTGCATGTTCACAGTGGCTGCAAATCTCAAGCAAGATGGTAATTATTTGACACCTCAGAGCATCAACCTGCAGGAGGTCAGGAGAGATCCCTTTTCCTCCTGGACACATGTTGCAGTCCCACCTGCTCAACTGCACCCACCAACAAACATATGTTCCTCAGGCAGTTGAGGAGAGCCACAGCCTGGGATGAGACAGTGCTTGAGAAAATGGATGCAAAGATCCTAGATCTTTGGCTTAGCACCTCTCTTTATAAAGAGAGACTTTTTAGGAAATATGACTGTGTTTTGTGCTTTACGAGGGCCATTTCCACTGCCCAGAACTGTTGCTGCCTCGTTGCTTCATGGAGCGACCATCTTCTCCTTACCCCTGTGTTTAAGCAAACAATCTTGACTGTGGGAGTTTTGTCCCTTTCACCCCTTCACAATATAAGAGCAAAATAGCAAATTAATCATTTAGAATAAATCAGAATATCGTGCCTGTTTCTGATACATACACCTTCAGGAACAATCGTAGGGTCTTACACAAAATACAAATAATGTTAGGGTAAGTTAGACTACAGATACATCTCGGGAGCTAGAACCTACATTTTTAGTGAATCTAAAAGCTAGGCTACAAAATGCCTTACAAGCTGTCTGAGATGCCTAAGTACAGAAATCATTCACTTTACAGTAAAAAGGAACCACTGCTGGGAAGCAAAATGTTTTATTTCTGTAAAAACATGTATTCTTGTTGGGGTTTTTTTTGTTGTTTTTTTTTTCTTCAGTTTCTTTTTAGTTCAGCAAAGAATTACTTTTTCTGCCACCCTAGTAAACATTTAGCTGGTAGCCTTTATCCACTTGGATTCATTATGAATTTAGGCAGAAGACATTTAGCTTTTGTGATCATTATCTGCCATTACCTGCTTTGATGACCGTTATACTTTACTGTATTGAACATTACTGGAATTAAGATTGTAGCTGCAATTCCTTTAAGAAGTATCTATTTCTGTGGATTTGCAGCTCAATTCTAAGCATTCTGGATAGGAAACATTTAGCTACAGGCAGTTATTTAATTTTTTATTTCTGTCCTTTTTCTTTGGTGTTGAAAATAAAATCTTAAACAGCATCAACTTCAGAAACTATAAAATAAACAGATTGTCTTGGAGGTTTACTGATTTTCCCCCCACTTTTTACTTTTGTCTATCCCCCTATCCCTCTTCTAGCTGAAGTGGGATGGACCCTTTTCTCTAGTCTGTCAGTGTGTAATAACCATGAGAGTCACTGCAAAGCTGAATGGTAATTAATAATTAAAGACAGATCCAGACAAAAGTATCTATAATGCATTGATTGGGGTGGGGGGGAGAGTAAGGAAGTTGTTTTTGATTTTTTAATTTTTTTTTAAAAAGACTTAGCAGCTATTTTTGATTTTAGACACAAATCCATTTTACAAACTTCAGACTAAGCTTCTTATTAGTCATAACGCCGCTCCTGGGTATGGCAAGTTAGGTATTCAGTTTGCAGATCTCAGTCCTTGTTCATATTAGCCAGTCATGCACAGCATTAGTATACTAACACAACGTTAGTATTGTTTGCTCTGAGAAAATTAAAGAAAAAAAAAGGAAGGACAACCCTAGGTACCAGGATACTAAAAAAACCCCAAAGACTTGCCTGAGCCGTGATCAGAGACCCAGCACATTTCCCTAAGCTATTTCTCTTAAGGCACTGAGGAGTAAATATTTCTTAGGGACTGACAGTTCTCCAAATAGCTTAACCCACTGAGAAAATGGACACTGCTTGAGTTGGATAGGAACCAAAGAACTGAACTGTGTTTGAGTATCTGCCTTCCCCTTCCTGGTTGATGCATTTCTCTGCTAGCACATTTACTGCCTTTTTATTTTATTCATGGGGAATTCACATTATTCCCAGGTATCTAGTGATCCCTATTTTTCCAATGTAGTCCTCTATGTCCTTTACATTCATACTCTGGACCTCTTCTTTTTTTTGTTCAAAAATTTTTTTGATCATCATCCTGTTGTGCCTTAGTTAATTAGTGCAACTGATTAAGAGTGCTATGTGTTACATCTCCTCCCTGAGAAATGCACTTCAGGCTGCTTGTGTCATGACTTGGGGAAGAGAGAAGGAAGCTACAAAAAAATACCACTTCAGGTAAATTGCTATTTGTTGTCACAGAGATTAAAGGGTGCTTTCACCTTTTCAGGACAAGGGAATATGGAGGGGACTTGATTTCTTTTCCCGTTGATAGGGAATCGGTGCCCTTGAAATTGCATAGGTTTCTGTGGGTAGCTCCCTGAGCTGGGTGGCTTGTGAATAGAGGTAGGAAGTCTCTGGACTGAGTTAACATCTCCTAGCACAGAACTTTAACATTTATAATTTCTTTCTTCATAGAGCAGTAATAATGATGCTGTATTAATTAGCTAATACTGTAATGTGTTATACTTGCGCATTTGAACTCTCTGAAAGAAAGCCGGAGCCATTTTGATCTGCATTTTTCCTATATTGTACACGAGAGTTTTCATTGGGATACCAGCTGCATGTTTGACTGTTGAAAGTCAAATTTTAGCTGAAATAAACTTTTGTTTCCTTTTTTTTGACACTGCTCTTCCTGAAGAAATGCCACTGTTCTCCCAATGGGAGAAAGAGAGTTCATTGAAGAATTGGCAGGGAAAATAAAAGATTTATTTTTTCCCAACCCTTGATCAGCTTTTGACATGCTTCTTTTTTCAGGAGGTGGCTGGGTATTCTTGAATGGAAGTTTTATTCATTTTATTGAGTCTACAAAATAAGCTTCTACAAGCTATTTCTTGGGCTGGATTGAAAGCATCTTTTCCTTTCTACTTGCTGTTGAAAAATACAGGCCTACTGCGCTATCTAAGATAATGGGATTGGCAGAAGTTGGAATATTCTTTCTGTGCTGATGAAAATATTGTTCCAAAGTGGGGAAATTAAAGGAGTTGAATGTTGTTTTAGACTTGTGGGTGATGTATTTTTCCTGTGCCCTTTAATCTTGTAACATTCTTGCAAACTACGTATTTTTTTAAAAACAAATACATAGGTGATCATGGATTGACATAGTAGGTCTGAGGTAATTTCCAGTAGTCTACCTCTGCTCACTGTCTCCTCTACATTGTGAGTGAATTTTACTTTAAGAAATGTCTATTTAGAGAGATCATCAGGCGTATGAGTTCCCACTATAAGATAAAAAAGGTTGCAGCAGTAAGTATAACCCTACCTGCTCTCTTTGAGTAGTCTCATGTCCCTTATAACATGGCATTTAAAGTCATAAATTTGTACAGCTATGTGCATTTTGTGGAAAACACAGCGTGGTTCTTTTTCCTGTGCACAGAATGTATGAGGCTTGCAAATACCGGTTTTATCAAAATTGGATCCTCCCCTTCATGAAAGAAATTTCAAGATCTGATTTACTTTTAATAAGTTTAGAATGGGCTTAATCCAGATTCCCATTGGCATAAATAGGCTTTGGATCTGACTCAAAATAAATGCATGGGTCTGGAAGGGTGAGGAGGGAGGAAGAAAAATATCCATTTGCCAACAACATTGAGCTGAAAAGTTGCCATTGGGCTTGGGCTGTATCCTCTGCACTCTGGTTACTAGTGCCTTTCTCTCATGGCATCAGTTAAACCCCAACACCCAAACTCAAGAAAAACAATTTGCAAGAATTAAAAGGTTCAGATTTTTTTTCTTTGTTTTGGCATAGGGTGATTTCCATAAGAAAAAGACTATTGACTTGTAAACAGAGAAGGCTATGCTGTAGGTTTCAGAAACAGAATATAAATAGACAGGCATTTACAATACAAATATAGAACAAACTCATTAGAAAAAAAGATTGGAAAACAAATAGGAGTTCCAGAGAGATGCTTCATATAACGAAGGACAACAGTAAATGTCATGTACACTGTGCAGAAGTTTTAACTGTTTAATACTATTAAGTTCTGAAATAAAGTACCATGATATGAAAGACATAGTAGTCATACATGCCATTTTGAAGACATGAAATGTGTTTTTTAGTAGTTACAAAAACTAGGCTGCTGCACCTTCTGAGATGATACATAGTTGCATAAGTTTCTTCTAATCCTTTCCTCAGATTTCCATTTGCTCCTTGGCAAAAAGACAGGTAAGGGGAAAAATTAATTTTTCCCATATTGAAAATGTTGACTTTTTGGCACAGTTCATATTACATGTTAGTTAGGGCATCTGTGGTATAGAAGCACATAACTGTACTTCAGACCACCTAGCTCTGCAAAGTGCTGGTGCATTGCTCTAAGTGATGGGTGCCAGTGTGGTCTTGTGGTAAGTGGTCTTGAACGGATGCAAGACTTGGGTCTGGGAGCATCATGTATTTGGAAAAGAAGATCCTTAAGGTTAGCAGCACACAGAATTTATGGCATGTCTGCTGATCCTGCTTCTTTCTCAGTTTGTCCTCTTTTTGTATGTTGCTTTCTGCTCTGCCTGGACTTCTTCCACAACTCATGGATCTTCCAGTCTTTCTGAGAGGGTCAAGCTGGAAGTGTAGGTCCTCAGCATGATTGTTGTGGTTTAACCCCCATCAGCAACTAAGTTTGGGTCAGCTGTCCTGGCTGTGCCCCCTCCCAGCTTCTTCTGCACCTGGCAGAGCATGGGAAGCTGAAAAAGTCCTTGACCAGTATAAACACTACTTAGCAACAAATAAAACATGAGTGTGTTATCAGCATTATTCTCATACTAAATCCAAAACAGAGCCCTGTATCAGCTACTAGAGAGAAAATTAACTCTATCCCAGCTGAAATCAGGACAATGATAAATCACTAGGAGAAAAAGTACTTCCAAAGGACTATTCAGATCTAGGCAGGTAAAACTGATCTCCAGAGGTATCTGACTCTGTCTCTAGGGGCTGGTACATCCTAAAGTTTGGGGGGATAAATCAGTGATACATCTCTGTCTCCATTTCCCAACTGTAAAATAGACAGTACTACTATCTTATGTTAAGGGGACGTGAGAAGCCTGAAATTACTGCATTTCTACAGAAAAGAGCCATGAGAAAAGGTGTAAGTGTTAGAGGTAACTGTTCAGAAGTGTTCTAGGCATGAATTAAAATCCTTCCCTTCCAAGTCTTGTGCTGCTTAACTGTTGTACCTACCCTTATATCTATGGAGACAGAAAAGAGTCGTTCTCGTCACATGAAGAAAGTAGTTCTTAATATATTTCTAAAACAATCTGGGATCACAGGGGAGAGACCAAGCACGAAAAACATCAGTCTCTAAGGGGGAGAATTTCACATTAAGAGTTTGTTACTGAAACTGCTTTGCAGCCCTGGCTACAGCCTGCTAAATCCTGGCATACAAAAACTGTCTCCAAAGAATCTGTCGAATGCCTAAGTCTTTGCTGGAGTAAAATAAAGAAATATAGACCTCATTTATCAGGGCCTACAATCTTTTCCTGCTTGTATCTACTTGATCTGAAGGTCATTTAAAATGTATTAGAGGTTTAAGATTGGAATGCGAGGCTAATTTGAAACCTGGCTCTAAGATGACTGATTGTGTTAATATTCTTCATACTGGTTAAACTAAAGCGTAGTGTCTGTGTGACAGGACAGCATTAGCTAGGGATCCACAATAATGTGGCATTGCCTGGTGAAATAGCTGTTTCTTTTCGCAGATAATGCTGTATAATTCCAGTTAGCTTTAATGGCCCCATGGCTCTTTAAGTAATGAACACCTAGGGCAGAGGCTGGGTGAGGAAATACAAAAAGCTGGTGAAAACTCAGTGCTCACAGATTGGAAACCTCCTGGTTTGGCTTTGGACTGAATGTGGAGAACTCTCCAATACTCCCCTGGCCCCCTCCAATGTTTTCTCTGACATATTTGGCCCCTGACCAATTTTCCCAACTGCTCCCAAGCCCTTTGTAATAGTCTCCTAACCCAGTTGGATGTTCCCTTAGCTCCTTTACGCCCTTTCCATTGGCACGGATGTGAAGTTCTGCTGCTTCAGGGATAATGCTGAAGATAAATGTGCTTTCATCCTTCTTCCTCTCAAAGGGGGTCATTCTCAGTATTTTACAGTAGCTGAATTTGGTTAATGTCATTTGAGATGTTCCAGACTTATTCTGAATATGGCCACAGATGGGCAGGCGGGCTTGGCATTTGAGTAGGAATGGTCCCTTTTCACAACATACTGGGGGCAGCGTGTTGGTACTTATGCTGAAATGAATTATTTTAGCAAGAGAAGTGGGGATGAAACAGTTAATATGAAAGGCAGACATAGAGAGACCAACTTCCACCTGGTAAAAGGACAGTGAGGGGGTGGCATTGGGCCTAGCCTGGCCCTGTGCAGAGCTGCAGAGCAAATAGTCCTTGCTCGGCGGGGCTCCCGGGCCCACCCCACTGCAGGGTGATCATGCCCGGGGACTAGAGGACTTTTTTTTTAGCAGCACCTGAAGTGACAGGCCCAGATCTGTTTTGTGTTATTCCTGTTTTATTAGGCAATCCTCTGACTTCCCCCCACCCCATTTTTATGTCATTGTCCTGGCCTGATTTTGTCTTTGGAACAAGGGCTGTTAAAGTACCCCTGAGCATGGTAATGCTGTTCAGCAACAGACATGCTCCGTATCACAAAAGGTGTAAACCAAGTTTTGCATCTGCCTCTGCTATGTCTTTGGTCTTCTGACTAAAATATTAATCAGCATCACTCTGTCACTGTAATATAACTGCCTTGATCTTTAGCATGTTTGTCCTGGCAGTACGCCTTTCAGGTAGGAGTGTGCTGTTGTCCCCTTCTGTAGACCATGTGGCGATGTTTATTTTCCTCATTTATAAAGAACAAATTCAGGTACCTACAATATTCAGGAAATATAAAGTCCAGTCCTTATTCATGGTAAGAAGGATATTAAATATCGTGACTCTGGCTGATCTTGATGCAGCGTCAAAGTCCTTGCTCCCCTATGCAGTCTTATAAAGTATCTGTATGATAGACAGTTAGGTCTTATTTGAACACCATAAGCAATTCTCAGAGATAATTAAAAGTAATTTTGAGGTCAGTGTAGGTAGATGCAACCTCTGATAAATATGATGTTATCTGGTACAATGATATTTAATCCTGTGGTTCTGGTGAAGACAGAGCAGCTGTGAGGGAGAGTAACCAGTATGAACATATCTGCCAACAGCCCTGCGTCAAATGAACAGCTTTCCCAGCTTGTGGTATCCTCTACAGATGTTTCCATATGTCTTGTGTAAAAATGTCTTTTTTGAAATAAAAAGCGTAATTATTTTTATATGGTAATGTTAAAAAAAAGAAAAGCTCTGGCTTTGAAAAAGGATTTAGTGATGCAGATTGGAAGCTCGCTTTCAATTTCTATATTTTACTATTGGGCAGTAACACTGCATCACAGACTGGGAATATTTCACAAACAGCACTTAAAATTTAATTTTTCTTTTCTGGTAGTGAATAACTATATAACATTGATTACCAAGGTAAATCGCCTATCCATAATACTGGATTCCTGGAATATGCAGAAGAGAGTAAAGATGTCTTGCATATGTCTTCTTTGGATGTCAGCTCTGTTTCCTCTTGAATTTTTGTGGGAATGGAAAAGAATATTCAGGCAATAGGTTTGCTTCTGCAGGAAGAAGGATTGTTAATTCAATGTAGAAGACATTATTAGAGGAGATAAGCAAAGCTAGTCTGTATTTAAAAAAAAATAAAAATATTTAGGAGTCAAGCCAGTCTATGAAAAAAATATTCTTGCTTCATGCTTTAGAAATCTATTCTCTTGGCATGTTTGCAGATGTGGTTTTAAGAGCTCATCAAACGCTATGTTAAATATTTAAACCTAAAAAATACCCTGATTGTGTAGAAAAAGTCTATGGCAGAGAACCAGAGATTTTTGTGTTGGAGGTGACATTGTTTTGAGCTTTTTGAAAAAGAACAGAAGGTTTAATTGAACAAGTAGTTAAAATGTTAGACACTGTTTCCCAAGCTGAAGATTTAATCTAGAATTTTGGGCCCTATAATCCTGTGGCCTTCAAATTGAGTTCCCACTTGCTTGAGTGAGCTCTGCATTTGCAGTGTGCTCAGAAACCTGAGCTACATCTAATGATTATAGAAATGAGTAGCAGCCATGAATGTGTTAGAGTAGCAGTAATCCAGATTGGTTGACCAATTTTACATATGCTTTGATTTTTGAAGACTAAACATTAAAAGTTACAGACACAGTGTTCTCTATTGTTGTGCTTATCCAAGCAGCCAACCGCTAAAAACTGAAGTAACAGCCCAACTGACTGAGTTGCAAATTGCTGAAGGCTGGCTTTATTTATATGCTTCCCCCATTCTTATACTTTTGTATTTTTTGTTTGCCACTGTTGGAGACAGGTTACTGATCTAGATGGACCTGTGGTATGAGCCAGTGTGGCCACTTCAGCCATATGGCTGTCTATCTGTCTGTCAAATATGATTGTAATCAGTCAGTGGATTTAGAACTATAAGGTAGGGATGAGGAGCCAAAAGCATATATATACGGTGTACATGCAGTGCCGTCACATAAACATAATTTTCTTAGGAGCTAGCACTCTGATACTAGTTTTAGATGATGTGAAGGCTTCTCTTTTGAACTTGAGCTGTATGCTCCTGAAGGCACTAGGTTGTCATTTTGTTCTGTGTTTGTACAGTGCTAACAGAATATAATCCTGTTCTGTGCTAGATAGTGGATTAACTATATTAGATATCTTAAAGTTACTCTTCTGTATAAATGTTTGCAGGGTCAATGTGTAAAGTACTATATTTAACATGGTTTTGAATCCGGAAGCAATCACAGCCACCGCTTTCAAGACTATGCACTTATTCAGCTCTTGTGGATAGAAGTACCTCTTAGAGAATAGGAATTGAGCCATTATTGTGTCTTGCCTTGAATTATGAATAAATTCACTGTACAGAATTATTACTAATGCTTAAGACAAGTGCACTGGTCCGGTCAGTGACTTCATACACGGTAAGCTCTCTCTTCTTCCAATACAATTTAGTTGGAAGAACTATAAATCTAATTCTTTAAGTCTTTCATGTGAAGTCATGGGTTGCTTTTATGAACTTTATTACCAGAGAGGAGTAGAAGCTTATGCAGTAAATTCTTAATAGCTTTAGTAATGGTCTAAATGTCTCCTTTTTCACCTTTCATCATAACGCTGCAATGGAGTACACCTAAACGCTCTTTTTCCATTTACAGTTCTCCCAGTGTAACCAAATTATTATGAAATTGTTAGTAGTATTGTGGCAGTTGGTCCATATAATAGACCTGTGGTAATATACCTTCATATAAAGAATCTCTTGGTTTTTACTTTTCTTGTAAGAGTCTTTGTTTTAAATAATGAATGTAAAAACTAATGTCAACCTCAGTGTGATGACTGAAGAGCCTACTGCTACAAAAGTGGAAATGGCTTGGGCGACTGGAGCAGTAGGTGGTTGCATATAATTTGTTAGGGAGTTTTTTGATTCTTAGTTGTCAAGAAAGTTTTGGAAGTACAGGAGGCAGTGGTGACAAATTAATAGGCTGTGACTAGAACATCTTGATCTCCCTGAAATAGTTACAGTTTACAGTTAAATAGTTATAGTTTAATAGCAGAAAAGGTGAGTTCTTGAACAAAACAGCAGCTTATATTCCAGTCATACAGAGTATTAAGTGCCAGTTCAAGTGACTCTCATAAACACTTCTCTCGATTTCGGTGGGTACATTCACATCAATTAAATTAAGCAGATGCTAAAAAGTTTTCAGTAACTTGAGTCTGTCTGAGTAGTATATTTTCCTGGTAGCTCTGGCTGCCCAGGAGTATTTACAGTGTGCTCTTACCTTCTAATAAACTTGGGAAAACACAAAAACTTGCAGTCATACTTGCAATTATACATTTGAAAGTATGAGTCTTTTGCTATTATACTTCTGAATAGAAGCCAAAAAAATAATTACTTCAAATCACACATGGCAGGGGTCAAATAAAGCTTAATCCGTAAGAATCTCCATGTAGATAGAAAAAGAGAGATTTGTGTTATGAATGGTCCATGAAAGAGAATGTCATGGAGGGAGCATGGAAAAAAAGAGAAGTTTTTCCATAAATCAGTGTTTATCAAAAAGAGAAGGATCTTGGCAAATCCTTCACAGAAAGGGGGAGAAAAAAAAAAAAAAAGGCAAAGGTAAAATATAAACACCAGGGAAGTAATTGATCTAGAATTCATTCCTTTTTCCTGTCTTGCCCCTCTTAGGTGACATGGTGATGAAAAGAGAGGATTAAAATAGGATTCTTTAAAGCCAAAATTTTATTAGGAAATGATTAAAAGCACATTGTATCTCTTAAAGTGAAGGCTTGCTTTTTTTGGTCCAGCCTTGCTGCAAAGCATTTTCAGAAGAGAGCAAGAGAAAAGGAGAGGAGAAAACCATAAATCATTCTAACTTTAATTATTCATGGATAATAATATCTGTGGAATTTTCCATTTGTTTTTCCTGCCCATCATTCACTGAAAACTGGAGACAGGTCTATGTCCAGAAAGGATTTTTGGTTCAGAAACTGCTGCAACTCTTTTGTTTGGAGAACAGTTTTGAGCTGTATCTACCGTAACAGTGAGAAGCCATCCAGGCAGAAACTAAGTTATGGAAGCAGGGGAATGGCATGGGAGAATCAAAATTCTCTCTGTGCACACCCCAGACCCCCCCAAAAAAAGGTGCGGGGAGGATGAAAAGTAGAGGTAGAGAAATTTCTGAACTTCAAGGCCTCCCAGCCTGGACAAACTGACTAGAATTACAGTTATTACTTCCACTGAAAGCTTACTTCCAATGTGCATCACATATGACTTGGAATCCCAAGGGATTTATTTTCTATACCTTGCCCCATATGGAGAAATATTGGCCAACTCTGGCTTTATGGAGAGGTCAAGGGCTTTAGTAAAGAAGCAACTAATAAAGCACTGCTTTTGTGACAAAAGCTGAAAGTTTTCATTTTCCTTTTTTCCTTTTTTATTTTAAGTCTGTACTGTGTGACATGGTTGGTGTATGCCTGTCATGTAGTATCAAAATAAAACAATTTCTTGGAAAGAAAAGGGGCAGAAAATATTGTCTCCTGAATGCTACGCAGGGAACCTGAGATACAATGCTCTGTTTATTCTAATGTTCCTGAAGGGAAGTAAAACTGCAGTCGTCTGCCGTCTTGCTGCAAAGGGGCAGAACACACTGGGATCAGAGCAAGCAGTGGAAAGGTAATCAGAAAGCTGTAAGGTGAAGTAAGGACAGCTCCTAAGAGAGGTCTGTGATGCTCAAATACGGAGCAAGGGATCTGTGCCAGACATCTATGTTGTTATTTGGGACCAAAGTATGTATGTATTTTTACTTGTATTTACTTAAAACCCTCAAACAACCAAAATTCCAATCTTTGAGCTCCATGAACATTTTCCTTCGTTAGGCATTGCAGGTAGAAAGGCCTTGGTGGTGTTATTGGTGACAAACATGTTCTGAGGAGTCTGGGAAGAAGGAATGCTTAGGGACTTTTGTTTCAGGGCAATGAAAGCAGAAGGGATAAATTTCTTATGTATATTTGACCAGAAGCACCATCAGGTGTTTGTAGATCCCTAACACACAACAGTGATTTATTGTTGCCATCTCCATTGACATACTGTGGGGACTAACTCAAAGAACTGTCACTGAATTTGAGATGAAATGATTTAAAATGGTTTCACAAGTCTCCTCATAAAACAGGAGACTGGCTGGACATAGAGATCTCTAGGTAACCCTGTAAATCCATCTTTAAATAAAGACTCTGCTAAGTCTAATTCTCCTCTATTGCCTACATTTATTTTAGCTATAAAATAACAACACAGAAAAGCTAAACTTACTTTAGCTGTCCATGATTGATGGTAGTATGAGCTGGTTAATACCCTTGATCATTCCTCAGTTGCTGTTGTGCTTCAAACCTCTGTCCATCTACAGGCCACCCAAGTGCTTTCACTAGGAAAGCCATGTGTATGAACCATGGGCTTCCATCCAAACTGCAAAATGCTTGTAATTATGGAGTCCCATTGAAATGAAATCAGTGAAATGGGGCTCTGCTCTTACAAATGATGCACAGAATCCAGAGATCCTGAAGACCTTTACGTTTTTATTGTGAAACGATTCCTCCTGTTCTTTGGATCTGTTTATTAATTGAGAAAAAACACCGTTCTGGTTAACAGGATCACTATTTAGCCTGAAAAGAGGCCCACAATCCAGAGGACAATGCTGTAAAATCTGTTAAATAGCTGACCTACATTTTCTGGATATTGGGATGAAATCCTCTGGCATAGTTGAAATAGTGGTCAGCCCCCCGGCAGCCTTGTACTTCTTATGTTGTGACAGGAATCCGCTAACAGTGTTTAAGAATTCAGAGATGGCTCATTAGGGCTCTGTTTTTCCTACTAAGTCATTCTCCACACTTCTGAAATGCAAAATAAGGTATTTTAATTTTTGAACAAATTTACCAGTCAGATTGGAAAATACTGGCATCCGTTTCTCAGAGCTATGACTCAGATTAAGGCACCAATCCTGCACTGTAAATAAGACATCTTGCTGCATATGGCTGCTCCCCAATGCAGTTTGCAATTACCTGAAAGCCATTCATTTGAAGCATGTGGAACAACAGTAGCTTTCTGATTTGGCGTGTGCATCCCCTAGATGAACTACAGCTACCAAGCAGTACAGTGAGCCCACTCCTTGCTCCTGCAAGTCCTTAACACTTATGACAGGTGCTGGGTTACAGAAATGGCTTCTCTGGAAGGTACTTTGTTGATGCTTCCATAGAGGTTAAGTTCAAAGCAGGTGGATTGAGGGTAACCCAGTAAGATCTTTTGTGTGCAATAATAACCAGGTTGATTCAGGAATGAATCTATAGGCTTACCCCATGGCAGAGTGGCTCCAACATACATCGCTGAAAATCATCTGAATTTAAAAAGTTATGGTTGTACGGTGTAAATGGATAAAAAAGGTTGGCTCACTAAGTTCAGGATTCAGTCTTTGGTTCTGCATGAATGTAAGGAAACAAAGTGTACATTTTTATATATTTTGATATTTTCTTTTTTATTTTCATGCACCAAATATGCATTCTTATATGTCTTAGAAAAAACTCCTAGGTCAATTTTTGTGGCCTCAGAGGAATTTCAGTTGTTCAGAAAAGCATGGTCTGTAACTTTTTCCTGAATAATTGGAGCCAATAGATGCTCCCAGTAGTGAAGTTTCTTTCTTTTTCTTCTTAATTGCAAGCACCAGCAGAAAGCTGTAGTTAAGACACTGACAATAGAATAAATAGCTGACCTGATGGAGCATGCTTGGGCTGTAGCCAGGCACCTCATCAGTAGATACTCTCTCCTTTGGGAAATGGTTCTTTCTCTTGGCTTTGTAAGTCTTGTAGTAACCTATTTAAAAGTAAAATATTTTTTTTTTCTTGCTTGCTTTATTTTAAACCCAGGCTTTATTTTTATAAATCATCAAATTCCAACAAAGTGGTCTGGTGGATTGTGGCTCTTTTGAGAATAGGAGAGATTAATACTATTTGTGAATTATGGATTGGTTCTGCTTTTACTTATGTCGATATATATCCAGCAATATGTGTTGTGAATTTATTAGGCTTAGATAACTGTGAGACTGGTATTATAGCTCAGTTCTGCAAAATGTTGTGTTATTTCCAAAACACCATGTATGTAACATCCATGGTCTGGAATTCTGTTCTCTCACAAGCTCCAGCATACAGACACTGCGGCATAAATGCATCATCAGCATATTAATTATCTGAATAATCAAAGTGAATGCTTACAGTTGCTGTTTGCTGGAGATTTCATCTGGTGGTCAGGAGCAGAGGAAGTGCCAGCTAAATAACAGCATGCTCTAAACATTCAGAGACTGACGTTGACCCCGCATTAAAGAAAGCCAACAGCTGTGCAAGGAACCAGAGGGTTTTCCCATTCTACATCTGTGGGGTTGCTATGGGAACATGGGTGTAAGAACCACTAATGTGGACTGGCTGCAAGTGAAGGAAATCTGTTTTAAATGATCTAAATATAAAACATAGCATTCAGCTTGATACAGTAGTCATGGACTAGTGCTTTACATTGTTTGACCAGTGAATTTGTTGGGTGTGGAGCAAATGGAAAGTGTTTCTTGCTGACTCTTCTCATGGGTTGAAGATGTTTTGTGGATGAAATTTGTTTGTGTATTTTGTTGGCTGTTGGTGAGGTAGATAAGTAATTTACAGAACACGGAGCTGGTTCTTGAAGGGAAAAAAAAAGTGATACTTCTAGGAATGAAAAATTACAGACATGGAAGTTGCATTTCTGATCTTGTAGGGAAGACCAGAGCTCATTTTCTGCCTGAATTTGCTATCTGGATAATCAAAGTTAATCACCATCATTTAACACTTTGGATTACAAAAAAAAATTAGGTCTGTAGATGTCCAAGAGAGTTGCCGCCTAAATTTAAACTAGCAACTAGATTGGTTCTTCCTGCTGAGAAAGTCATACGGATTGCTTGGGGGCTGTCATGTGGTGGTGGGATTTATGTGACTATTCCAACTCCACTGCTCATGTGAAACGGTCAATCTTTCACAAAGTCACGAGGTTTGCAGAAAACTTTGAGTGCTGAAATCACTCTTCTCAGAAAGAGAAAGGAAAAAACCCAGTCTAAAAGCAAAACTGGTAAGAAGTAAAAATAAAATGAAACACAGTTCAGATTTTTGGGGCCTTACTTCTGCATTCACCAGAATAATGCTGCTCATGATCTTCTGTTTCTTATATCAGTTTACATATATAAATACATTTATTCTTGTTTTCTTTTTAGGTGATCCTGATCCTTACCAAGTATTATCATACTGACATGGGGAAAGTGCTGGAGAGCTCTTTGTGGAGGTAAGTTCTCTGCTTTTCCTATAACTTCCCCCCACACACACTGTTCTCAGAGTAGATCCATCTCTTTTCCCTTTCCAAACTGCTGCTGAGTTGAGTTGGTACCTGACTGATGCTAATATAGTAAGATTATCCGGATTGTCATCAGCTCTTACTGCTTCTCTTCCTTAAAAGCATTTCCCGCAGTTCAGTAAGAAAGAGTTTGAAATTAGTTTTAACAGTAGAAACAAACAATGACGAAGAATATAAGGTACTTTTCTGATGCTGCTTTGCAAGATGCCATTCATTTCCTTAGAAATTTTGCATCAAAGTTACTTAAAAACTTTGAAATAGTTATTGTGTCAGGATGTCTGGTGGGAGTTCTTACTGCTCTTGAGTACTGTATTGAGGTTAGTAAATAACCCTGATTTGGAAGCAGTCACAACTGGATGAAATATAATGCCAGTGCAGGTTATAATGTGTCTTATGACAACTGGGAATATGTAGTAATCCAAATAAATTTCTAAATGAATTCTCATTTCCTTAACATTTGTGAATTAATATGCTTGTTGCCTGCATGTGCACAAATTGCACACTTGGGTGTATACTAGCACAAAACCAGGGCTAGGGTAAGCCTATGTTATACTAGTCATCTGTTTTTGTTATACAAGGTTATCTTCTCATGTGTTGACTTTGTCTTGCTAAGTGGGCTTTTTGTGCTCTAATTTTCTGTGTATTTGTATAAATCTTCCATCACAAATTTTTGCTAGACCCATTACGTGCACTTCAAAAATGAAAGTATTTCACTGTTATCAGTAAATACAGCATTGCTCCAGTGTTTGCTCTGCAAGTTTAGCTGGGTCATCTGTAGCAGTAGAAACAATTCTTAAAATATTCTGCCAGGATATCTAAATAGTTGTTATAAATGACAGAAGACGTACTTGAGGAGTCTTATGTAAAATTCTTATGTAGCCCATAAGCTTCAGGTCTAGAAACAAAGGGGTTATTTAATACCTCGTGGCTTAGGTATTTGTAAACTTCGCACTGTCCCCATACAAGAACTTGAATGGAGACTCAACCTTCATCTGTGTAAGGAGCTTTAGAGACAATCCAAGAAAAGGAGCGGGCAAGGGAATAGGGAGTGGGAAAAGTCTGTGACCAGGTCATGCTGCACACCAGCCTTCATGCTTGTTTTGAAGGAGGCTCTATTTTTTTAACCTTGTGGGTTTTCTCATGGTGACAGCATATCTTTGCATTACATCTTGTTGTCATACTAGTAGCTGAGTAGTACAGTCTGGCCCGGGCAGTGGTCCATGTGGCACAAGGGTATTTCCAAGTAAAAAACAAACTTCTAGTCATAAAAAGGGGGTCAACAGGGAAAAGAGTATGATCAAATGGAGACTGCTTAGTATTGGCTTAGGATTGGCCTTTTTAGGACTATAATGGTTCATTTGTAATTATCCTTTAAACTTACAAGATGCAAAATTAATTGCACATTTGTTTCTGTTTTAATTTTTGTCCAACATCTTGTGCAAAGAAGGCAACCAAATGGCAATTTGGATACTCCCATAATTGCGTAAGCACACATGGCTTTCCCATTATATGCCCCTGGCCTATACAACATGTGCGATATATTTCAAGTTTTGCTATCCACGCTTCAATTTAATCTATTATAGAAGTCTTTTAAACTTATTCAGTCAGACTCTTCAAAATAAACTCCCCACTCTTTCAAAATAAACATAAAACGGGCTTCAGATAATGTTGCTTTCTTTTGAGAACATAAACACTTTAAACAAGGTCATTCAGACCTTGCTGACAGCTGGTGTGGAGACAAACTGGTGTGAACTGCATTCCAATAAAATTGATGCTAGTGTGCTTCATAGGGAAATCAGGCCCTTTTACTTACAAGTCATAGATGTACCAGATGCTTTAGCTGTTTATAAAACTAGGATGGAAAAGCTGAAAGGAAGCAAGTGCTTACTTAAGATTAGCACTTGGGCCAGGGGTGGTAGCTGATCCACCCCTAGATATGTTCAACTCCGGGTGCACCTCCTTCCTTCGCCTCTGCCCACTGTGGCGTAAAAGCATCACATGTGGTGTCAAGACTGGGGGAACTACACAGTGCCTGGATCTGGAAAAGCACAAATGGTGCAAAAATGTGAAATAGTGCCTCTCTCTCTTGAGATGTAGCTCGTTATTTGTACTAAATAAAATAAAAATAAATACTGTCTATGAAGTCAGGGAACTTTTGTGTTTTTCTCTATGTAAAATGGTCGCGTGTAAATTGGTGAGGCTACACGTTTGCTGACGGAGCCAGGGTGTTGTACTCACATTGGCAGTCTGCCGAGAATGCACAATGTATATATTTTTAAAATTTCTTTGTTTGATTCTCTTTTACATTCCTTCCATTTGCATCAGAGCAAATATACAGTAAAACAGATGTGAAAAATGTTATGGTGTTTTTTGTCAGCGGACAAAAGCCATTAATCTTTATGAGGTTTCTGTGCCCTACTGGGAATGGATCCTGTCTGGTTATTTCCTGAATCAGTCCAATATTTTTCTTCTTCCTATCTTGCCCAGCTAGATCATACCAGACACTTCATATTCTCTAAGTCTCTAAGTGAAATAATCTTGTTTTATAACCTGATCAATCCCCACCAGGTTAATGTTTTAATGTTGTTAATCTCTCACTTTTATCTTGCTAATCAGTAAATATTATCCTAGCTTGGCATTTTTCGGTTCTTTTATTTCTTGAAACTGCATCTCTCTTTTCTTCCTCTAAAACATATTTCCTCTTCATTTCTCTCTTTCTCCCATCACTGAAAATAATTGTTCTTTTTCCTTGCTTAGTGGAACAGGGAATGAGAAGAGAAGGGTGACTCAGTGGTCCAGTGATGCTTATTTGCTCCTAGTGACCTTGACATTGCAGTCAGACTTTTAAGAGAAATGCAAACGGTGGGGAAAAACACCTGTCGGAGGTATCTGCCCGGCAGGGGCTTTATGTGAAGAAGATACATTTTTTGGAAGTGGATCTAGGTGATGAATTTCTGTGACTCTGCAGAGCGTTGTTAATTTGTGTAGGTAATTTATGCCTGCCCACACAGGTCAGGTTATGGGATTGGGAGGCCTAAATTTTAATTACCTTGGAATCTTTTTGTTGTTGAATAAACGGGGAAGACGGTGCTGGATAATGAAAGTCTTAACAACTGTTTACTAGTCGCAACCATGTCTGGTTTCACTGAGGAGGTGGAGGCATAAATCTTTGTGGAAGCATGTAGTTAGAAGACACCAGGGTGTGTTTCTCTAGTCAGCTATTTCTGATACTTTGCTAATTTTCTTACTAAGTAATTGTTAAAGTTGGGGTAAATTGTATAGTTATTTTACTCAAAATAAAGTAGGGGAACAAACAGAGATGACATTGGTTGCCTCTTGAATATAAATTAAACTAACTTGTTGATAAGGAACAGAGGATTGGTTTCAGGTTTATTTTTAGAGTTTCTAAACTGCAGTACGTATTGGGAATACAGGTTGGTTGTCGTGTTAGGCCTCATCAGCATAATGAACAAACTGATACTGTGACTAAAACTTAAAATTCAGGTACTAAAATTATCTTCACAAATTGTGCATATATTGAAGAGACTTTGCATACTAGCTGTTCCTGTCAGAATCCACACACATCTTTATCCAGTACATTTACAGTATGAGGGACCTGAATCAAGCAGACCATTTAGGGCAATAGGTACTTGAGTATGTGTTTTCATATGCTTTACAGACCAGTTTGTGCATGAATATATAGCTGCACATATTTTACAACCTCAGGTACCTGCTTGCATACGTTGCTTGCCTGTGGCTTTAGATGTATGTCCTTGAGTCTTACAATCAAATATTTTAACTTTGAATTGATAGCCACTAAGAAATTAATACTAATACTTATCTGCACAGCTGAGTTAATGAATCCTAATAATGTCTCTAGGAAAGAGATATATATTATGTAATAGTATTATTCCATTTTATACACAAGGCACCTGAGATGATAACTGATCGCTGAAGGTTATGCAGTGACTCAGCACTCTATGGCCATGGAATTGGCTTCCAACCCTGTGCTTAGGCAGGATCAGGGTCCTGTTTCTGGTATGCATGCAGCCTTCCCCTTCTTAACTTGATCTAAGTGATGAATAATAGATGCTGATGATGATTGCTAATAAAGTTTTGATTGCATATTATCAAGCTGTAATGATGTGGTAGTGCTAATGCGACTTGCTGTGTAATTGCCATTGTTCCCAATGGCATCACCATGTTGTTATTACTTCACCACAGCAAAACAAACGGCATTATTTGATGTTAACTGCACTGGTAACTCCTCTCAGCCTTGCATGCTGAACCCCAAGGAGGCCCATTTTCAGAGATATTTTCCCCCATGTTGTCAATAACGAACAGCTAAATGAAGAAACAGACTTCTCCGACTGCTTAAATATGTTTGGATACCCTAGCTGAACATCCTGGAACCCCTCACTCCAAATGCAGCCTGAGAAGGGACCAAAGTCACAGCGCTGTGTGAGGAGGTTGTGAGTCCAGGTCAGTGGCTGGCAGCTGGAGGTGAGAGCAATTGGGTGAGCCTCATGGACAGCATGAGACTTGGCAAATCTCAAGGAGTCAGGAAAATCCTCTCTTTGGTGGCACAGCTGTTTCTGTCTGCACCCACAAAAAGCCACATATTCAGGGCAAGACCAAGTTGTACAAGCCCACTGCCTATCAGTAGTGATCAATGCACAGTGACCGCGTGGTGCTTTGGGTGTTTACACAAAGGTGCATGCTTACACTAAGGTTAAAATCCAGACTACAAAGAGCAGGATATTCTTTTAAGGTAGATGCAGTGAACAACATACCACTCAGGAAAGTAAAATTTCCCGAGCCTGTGTGGCTCACAGAGTGCAAGAAAATTAGTATGGGCATTTGTTTCCAAACTCTTTGGATTTGTAGGTGAAACTCATTTCACCTGTTTCCTGAAATTAATTTAAAAAGCAAAACAAAAAAGCCCCAATATAGCACCTGGTGCCCCAGCAAAATTCTTTCTTGGTGTGAAGTGTTGCTTTATAAGTAAGCAACTGTATTCTGCAGCAACTTGCACTTCCAGATGGTCTTATATTGTGGTTCTGCTTTGAAAAGTGACTTTGTAGAAATGGCCCCAAGGGATGGAGTTATTGAGTCTGTGATTTCCATATCAAATTTGCTCTCTCTCCAAGTAAAAACAAAAAAAAAGAAATGGCTTTGTAATTATTAGCCCAGTGAACTCAGCTTGGGATCTAATGTCTAGCTGTGCTTTCTCTGGCTAAAGCATCATCCTGAATAATGCAGGTTCTGCAATCAAAATAGACTGCCCTCGGTTGTACCTGTGCAGCTCTTTTGTCCTATTATATCCTTATTTACACCTGTTCCACTGTGAAAAGGTTTTGGGCAGTACTGTTGAAAAGGCAGTCCTACAATTAGAATTTTATTTCTTTTACTGAACAACAGATTTTTATGCTCTCCTTGATCATATTTCCATATTCACCTAATAGCATTACAAAGACTTTCATTATCTTTGCTGCAATTTCTGTCTTGCTAATATTCTACAGTGCATCATTATGAGTTGAATTGTGCAGGAAAGTCTGTATTTTAGATTTGGTTTTGGCATTTAAAATGAGCTGTAAAACCATAGATAGAAAGTGAATGTACTGGATTTCAGCCTACCAGCAATGTTTTATTATGGGTGTCAGGTAAGAAAAATATGTAAAAGACAAAGGAAATGCAAGGAACATGTCTTGACAGAACTTGGAATGTGCAAGATATTGGAGAGATGGTTATTGATGTTTTTGATGAGCAGTGGTATTGATTTAGGGACCTAAGGTGTGCCAATGTTGCAGCGTGCTTCTGTAGTGTGTGCTCTAATGGACACATGACTCACCACAGTCTTTCCTAAGACCAAGACCCATCACACTGGCAATAACCTTGCTGTACCTTGGTGCTGCACTCATCCTGCCACTTGTTTTGGCTGTAGCTTTTGGCCATTCAATAGAGGAATGAACTTTGATCGTGGATATTGGGAACTATTCTCCAAGTCGTTGACCTCTGAAGGAAGTATCTTTTAAATGACTCTCTAGAGCACAAGACTTAGCTTAGGGAGGTCCTTTTATGTCTGTGCTACCATAATAGCATGTAAAAAATATTTTTATGTCTAGAATATATGAAGGACTGAACTGAAAAAAGAATAAATCCCACAAGCAATTAAAAACTACCAAAGAAGTCTATCCAAAATTCTTTACTGAATATCTGTTGCTCACAGATGAGAGCACTGTGTCATAACTGCTCTTCCAAGTCTTCAGCAAATTGGAGTGGTGATGATGATTTCAAATGTTTACATGTTTCTACACTAGTTTGTGAATACACAAAGAATATATGACATATGGATCAAGATCCGGTTGGAAAGCTGTGATTTATATACTTCGGAAAAGACTCTTACTTGCAGTACACTTGTGTTTATTGGAGCTGATAGCAGCATGGCTGCTGGGCATGTTACATATATCTTGGAGCATGGGAATTTTGCTACTTTACAGGTTGATTTCTGTTTCTCCCCTCCTCTCCCCTCCTC
>VZTL01014315.1:0-44653 GCA_013400535.1 Scopus umbretta
TTTTATTTTTAGTAACGTGAGAAGTCTTTGAAAGGTCTTCAGGCACTTTTTGGAGGAGATCCAGAAGCCAAGAAGCACATTTCGGTCCCCATAGTGACAGAAATGCATTCAGATAATCTTATTCTTACTAGGGCATATCAGCGATTTGGCAAAGTCCTGATATTGGTGGACAAGTGGCAAGCTACCATTGACACTTCATTTTTGGATGCACCCAAAGGAAAAGATTTTTGTTGTATTCTTCTTTCTGACAGGTGTCCTTGTGGACTTGGGCCTAGAAGACAATGGAACGGCATATCAGAAAGCCGAGAAATACGTGGTTCGGCTGGACAATGAGATTCAAACAAAATTTGAAGTTTTCATGAGGCGAGTGAAGCAGAATCCCTATACACTGTTTGTGCTGGTTCATGACAATGCCCACGTGGATTTAACAAGGTATCTGCTTCAATCTACCAAAGGAAAACCATCCTCTCCCAGTATCTTTCAGTGAGGTTTTTTGAAAGACTTAGCATCTTTGACACATGATGCTTTCTCTAGGCCTAAGGCATTTTGTGCCTCAGAATCAGAAATCATCTTTTTTGCTTGCCCATGATAACTAATTCTGATTCAGTTGAAAATAGGCAAGACTAGTTTCAGATTTTTGGATCCCTACCAAGACTGTTTGTAGGAGTAAGTACTATGGTACTGAAGTCCAGGAAAAAGGGCTGAATTTTGCAACTTTCTGTGCTCTTGTTGTCTTTTTTCCTATTAACCTCCTTTTTCTGAAACCTAAATCTCTCCCATATTCACAATCCACTCATGTTTTAATTCATGTTATTATCCTTGATGATAGTTTTGTTTTTAATATAAGAAGGCTTACAGACATTTAACTCTTTCCATCATCTGAAAAGTGCCCTAGCTGCTGTAACAAAAGGATTTAAAAAGCAGGTGTGTTGAATTTGGCCAGTGTTCGGTTTAAACAGATCAACGCATACACACATGTGCAGAAGCATTTCTTCACACTGAATCACAACTTTACTGTGGAAAAAGAAAGAAATAAGTAAAGCTAATTATTCTGCTCTTGTTCCATGAGTAAACTGAGGATAATAATCTTATTGTAGTTTAGACATAGTGCGTAAAGCTGTGGGATTAATTTGTATATCAGAGTTGTAATAAACAAAATACTTTCCTTGAAAGACAGCTGAAAATCAATAAAAGCAACATTCTTTGTACCTTATCCCCCATCACATTTTTGTTACTGTCTTTGTTACACTGAATTCAGAATTTAGAATATTCTGGAGATGAAGGTAATTCCAGGAGATGGAAATCAGAACATCAGAAGACTATCAGGTTCCCCAGTCTTTTGGGAGACTGTTTCAGGCTGGAAAATCCACTGGATTTTGTAAAATTGTTACCATGTCCTAACGCCACAGCTCATGGAACAGTTTCTTAGTAAGAGGGATTTCATCAGCTTTGGTGTATTTTTGGTTTCCTCCATCTGATGCTCTTTTAAATTGGCACACTAATTCACTTTCTCACTGTCAGCAGATTTTGGTCCTCTGTTTATTTTTTTTTCCCCCGTTGCCTGAGTCTACCCACAGAAAACACTCAAATGGTTTTGACATCTTTCACCCTTCCAAAGAGTGTTTTGAGCTATGATTCTCAGTGCCATGGTCTTTTGGAGATTTTTCAGCAGGAAGAGAGTAACACGTTGAATCTCAGGATGTCAGTAAGGCAATTCTTTGCATTTTATTTCTGCAGTGCCATTTCAAGTTCCCTGTCACATGGTGAGCCTAGTCATGGTCTGGCTGATAGAGTTATTAATTGCAGGGAGGTCCTTGAAGCATTCAACCTCCTTGTTCTTCAGGTCAGCTCTTTTCCTTATGCCTTGCAAACGCAGCAGTCCAGGATCAGCTCTGGCAATGAGGTACATTGGATACAATTTGACACTGTGGTAAGTGTTTAACTGTTAATTTTAACTGTGAATTTTAATGTGGACTTCACACCGAACAGAATCTAGCAGATGTGTATTAAAGAAAAATGTTAGGAGAGAGCTCTTTTTCTGTTGGAGTTTGTTCTCTCAAGCTCCAGGTGCACAGCCCCGGGGTGCTGATGGTGAAGGTAGCACTGACATTTAGGCCCAGGAACTACACATTTTTCTTTGTCCAGTCATGTAATATGAGAAATTACTTTCTATGCTCTGGTCAGACAAAGTTATGTGGATGTGCCATAAAGCTCTGGAGCTGGCCTTTCATTTTCAAGCAGTCTGACTTTTGCCTGTAAGTTATATGTCATAGCCTGTCAAGTCTGTTCATTACTTTTCTGGTACTAACAAAAGTTGTGTGCTAGGTTAACAAGTTACGGCATAGTAGAGGCCATCATTGTGTGGAGAAGAGGTGGGAAAGATCTGTTGGACATTCTGCACCGTTATCTGTATTCACCATTTCAGCCAGCTGATTCTGAGGATGTTTTGGCAAAACCTGCTTAAAAAATAGTCCTTTCTCCTATTCTTTGTTTGATATATTTGTATCAAGTTTGATTTTACTGTGTTGAGTGGACCATTGGTTTCTGTAAAGTGTCTTAAAGTGGTAGCTGTAAAAAATAATTAAAGTCAAACAACCAGAACAGTGGCAATGAGGGAGTGAATGAATATGCAAAGTTTGCTTTTTGGTTGATTGTTAATATAAGCCATTATGGTGACCTTCTGTAAAACAGTCTAGACAATTTTGTGTTTCCCAAAAGCAAAAAATCAACAACTTTCAGTCTTATGATTAAAAAAAAAAAAAAAAAAAAAAAAAACAAGAAAGGGGAGATATTCTGCCTTTCTGATTGCAGTCTGCAGATTTACATTCCAGCAATCAGTTTCTGATTGCCATTGGAGATGTGTAGAATCTTAACAGTCAAGAAGAATTTTTGAAATTAATGATGTTCTGGTTATGCTTTAAATAGAAATGAGATAACAGTTGTCAGTGGATATAAAGTCAGAGATAGGGAGTCAGAAAATAATTAGCAGGATTCTATAAAACCCCCTGCAATCACAGGTAGAAGATGCATTGAAAAATTTGCAAGGACCTACACCTGTCTTTCCTAGCTGTAGACAAATAATAAGTTAAGTAAAAAACAATTTATAATTTAGTGTATTCTATGAAACAAACAAATAGCATCACTGAGGGAGAATGGGTGAAAAGAAAGGATACTTTGCTTTGGAAAATACTTTCCATTTACTTTTTAAATGACAAAAGAAATTAAAATTGGTTCCAGATTTCCTTATGTTTTGCTATCTCTGTATGGAACAGGATGATGCAGCAAGTGAAGACAAGCTGTACTTTGGTTTGAATGAATACAGCAAATCCCTCCAATGGGGAGTCATGAGTCCCCTTCTGAGATGTGATGAAACCTTTGAAAAAATGGTCAGCACACTTTTAGAAAGGTAAATAGTAATATGGGAGCTTGGGGTTCTGATTAATTGGGATCTTAAGGATACAGATGTATTTATGAGCCCCTTCACAGGGGGATGAAGACATGATGACCTTTGATGTTGATCTTGGAATCTGTGAAGTATGTCCATTTTTTATTTTTGTAACAAATTTAGTGCTGTTGAAGAAGGAGATGATATCCTTCATTTGTTTATAGAAGAGATTAGGCACATTCAGCAGCAGTCCAGGCTCAGCTGTGCTGCTCTTTCCTTCTGGCTTAGCCCTCACTAAGCTAAGAAGGTACCAGAGGTTTCATACCTCACCACTTGTGGTGTCTCTCTGCTGAGACTGCCAATACATTTTTCAGTGGTGGCCCAGGTGAGTGACATTATTTCACAAACATCATTTTTATAATTTCATTAGCTGGCTATGGTTTCAGTTCCTGCAGCTTAGAGCCTGAAAGTGGCTTGTTAGTACCCTGCAGCTGCCAGAACAAGCTACTTCCATAGCACATATCCAAGATACAATTAAATGCGCACATTACAGGAATGAAGGCAATACTGTGGTTTCCAGTGATGTGGAAATCTGTTCTGTGTGCAGGACAGATCCCTTATAACAGTTCAACCTATAGTTCTCATTGTATTTTCATAATTACTAGAACAGGATTTTTCTGTCTTCAGTACTGTTTTGCCTATTTTATTTAGGTCAATATTATTAATAATTGCAAATGTATCTATATTTATTAAGTAAAATGCAATATCAAATATGTTAAATTAGCTACATTAATTAATAATTAAGTACATAATAATTCGTATTTATTATAACCCACAAATATGTAAGTAATGAATGTGATAAATAATAATAAGGTCAGTTAATCTTAATAGGTCAGTCCTTTAAGCTTCTCATAGTCTTTCTGGCTAAGTCCAAAGAAGGAGATAGTGGTCACTGTTGCTCTCTTTCTGTTCTTAAAATGTGGATGGGGAAAAGGATGAAGGAGGATTAATTTGTGTGCAAATACTGCCCTAATATGGGCTTAGGCTAAGGCTAGAAATTGATGGGAGGTGTCCCTTGTAGCCAGGATATGCTTTTGCATCACAGTTTATTGATTCAGCCTCTCTTTTCAAGAAACTGGGTTATTCTGTCTGGGTGAGTGAATCATACAAGCTTAGAAGTCTCAAAACATTGCAGACATTTTGGTATTATAAGAAAGGGTCCATTTATTTTAGTAGCAAAAATGCAGTGGGTACTTTTATGGGAGGAGGGGTAAAAAGTGTTTTAAGAATGTATTGATTTAATGACTGGCTTATGATATACAGAGTGAGCTACTCTACCTACTGCTTAAAGACAGACACAAAACTTTATTCAAATGGATCCCATATCATCTATTAAATTAGTCAAGAAAGAGACCAGAGAAATTTGGAACTTTTAGTTGGTTTAGTCATTTGGACTTCTGTAGCACAAGACTAGCACTCAAGGCATAATAGCATAGGGGTTTTTTTGTATTATGGTGGTGAGTGAACTTGGGGGGAATATCTAGAAATGGAGTGCTCTTTTGTTTGAGTAGGTTTTAATCTTTTTTTTTTGCTTAGCATTTTACTTTGTGAGTTCATATCTGTTGTTACCACATATAGATGTAATGCGAGAGAAAGAAACATTGGCTATATAAGTTAAAAGGCAAAATGGAAGTTCAGATTTGGCTCAGAGCCAGCAATCCCCATTGGTAAGTCTAACCTGGTGAGAGGGTGAGATGTGTGAAATTATGAAGTACTTCCCCCACAAGCCATCCTGAAGCAGCGATGTTCCTCTGAGTTTGTAGAAGAACAAAGCTTGTGGACAGCAAAGCAATTATTATCCTGTGCTATGGATCTGAGATGATCTTTATCTCCATCAAGTTAAAGATCTTTAGCTGAAATTTTGGCCCAACTGAAGATAACAGAAGTTTGTAATTCCTGTTACTTGCAGACAGAACTTGGTTCTTTATGTCCTGCACTTGGACCGTGTTATATTCATTTACTTAAAACACAGTTAGATTTTGTGTAAAATTACTGTCCATGAAAATCAAAGGCTACAGAAAAAAATGGGTACTTCATTACCACATGGTCCTGGGTTTTGGCTAATTTTCAGGCATTGCTGTGATTTTGCATACGCTAACGCAGAACTGTATTTCCCCAAAGGTACCCCCGGCTGCACAGCATGGTGATTCGCTGCTACCTTCTCATTCAGCAATATTCCCAAGCTCTGATGGCTCTCACGACCATGGCCTCACTAAGAGATCACAGCACACCTGAAACACTCAGCATAATGGATGACCTTATCACTTCTCCAGGAAAGGATAAGAATGGCTGTGGCCACATGCTCGTCATTAGGGTGCCGTCCGTGCAGCTAGCCATGCTGGCCAAGGAGAGGTTACAAGAAGTAAGAGACAAGTTAGGTCTGCAGTATCGTTTTGAGATCCTCCTTGGGAATCCTGCTTCAGAGCTTACTGTTGCGAAACACTTTGTGACACGGTTGAAGGTTAGCAGAAACTAAATATTTCTTTGTATGCCCGTTGTAGTCATCTGGCTGTTGTACACATTTTGTGTTCATTCCCACATATTTATAGGTTAATTATTCTATAGGAAAAGAGTGCATGTTCTATGTCTGTCTCCATGGAATTTTACTGTACTCTTCATAAGCATAGGTGGTTTAGAAACTTGGAAGAAAATTGAATTGTTACTGGCCCATGAAGTCAAACAATGGATGTTATCTCTCTCATTAAAGCTGAATAACAGCATGAGTCAGATAGGTTTTGTCTCTGAATCTCAGAAAGCAGAGCTCAGATCTCCTTAGGTAAACTAATTCTTTCCACCTACTTATCTGTCTGTCTAGTATATCTGTTGTCTGCTCTGTCCAGCCATCTTCTGTTCCTTTGATAACTGGTATTCTGTTTGTCATAAACTTCTCTTAAATCACTGTCTTCTGAAAGCCTCTTCTGCACAGCATATAAGCACCAAGCTAAATTTTTGCATGGATTTGTAAGAGAATGGTTCAACTAGCCAAACCCGCTTCCTGAATTAACCTCACTACATTGAACAAAGGGGAACAGATTGCCTGCTTTACATACCAGCCTGAAAATAATACTGGTTATCTATCCTGATCCTTGCTCTAAGTCTCACAAAGAGATTAATTTTCTGTTTCTACTATGAGTTATACAGTATATTCAAAACTACAGAAAAGGATTGAATTTTGTGAGCCTTTCTGATACAGCTCGCCTACAACCAAAAGCAGATAAAATATCCTTTAATGAAGCTACCACCTCTGCTTCTCAAACCTTGTCTGCAGCAGCAGAAGGAAGAGAGGAAAGCAGTAGTCATGAACTAGAAAACCACATGTGTGAGATAGTAGCTCTGTGCTGCTGGGTTTTTTTGGCTAGGCATTAATTCCAACCTTAAATCATTCTGGACTGTGAGTCCCGTGAGGGCTTCTTTATGAACCTTTGCCGTAAAGGGTTGCAGCCCTTACACATTGCTGGAGCAGCCTGTGAGGCCTTTAGTGCAGATCAGGTTTGAGTGCGAAGCTGTTGGAGGTGAGTATCCATGTAGCTGTTGACCTGGAATAGAGGAATTTGATCAGGTAGAGAATGGAAAAACTTCTAAATAATTCTTCTTATTCCTCTTCACCACAACATAAGATGCTTTTTTTGGAGTAAGCAAAGGTGTAGGATTCTGGACTTGTTTGTTTCCTTGCAGGTGACTATAAAAAAACCCACTTAATTCTGAAACATGCCTATGAAGAGAGTGAGGAGAGGAATTCAGTTGCCCAAAGATAAGCCTGTAGTGTGTTTTTAGGTGGGTTATCCTAGTTATCTCCAGTGGCACTGGAGAATGATGAAGGTTGCCTGTGCTGTGCTGGGCTGCCATACCTGCTAGTCTGGTGCCTGGGATAACACTGGGTATCTGAACTGGTGTGAACATACGTTTGGGCGACTGATTCTCATTATAAAATTCATCAGCCATGCTACCATTGAGTTTAGTTTATTGCAGACAGTTTTGATTGAGTCTCTGTGCTGCTTGGCTTTTCTCCTGATGTTAGATGGAGTACTGAAGCTGGAGGACTAGAGCAAGTGGAGAACTGATCGCTGCCTGCTTCCACTATGAGCAGCCAGGCTCTTTTTTTTTTTGCGGGGGAGAGAGGAATATGAGGCTCCTGAGTGCTTTCTGGTGAGGCTAGGGCTCAAAACGCTGGTCCTGCCGATATCTGCTGTTGGTTGCAGGGAGGATGAGACTTCATCCTGACCTTTTTCAGGGGCAGGGAGGGAAACTTAATAGCTGCTAGTGACCCCAACTGAAAAGTTTGACTTAATTTAGCCTCTCCCTGAGAGGACATTAGCAGCGTGTGTGGTACCACAGCAGGACAGGGAGGGTGGGCAGCTGTCTCTGCAGCGCTGGTAGCTGGACCATTCCCCTGTCTGTCAGACCATCCCTCTGGCCAGCCAGACAGGTCAGTCCTCTCCATTAGGGAGCCAAGCTTCAAGGGGCATGGTACACCCAGAGGTACAGAATGAAAGAAGAGATGGAAAATAATGCAAATAACTATTTTGTTGACCAGGCATGCTGTCATGGCATATCCTTTAAGTGTAAGAAGAATCAAACCACTTAGGAGGCATTCAGAAGTGAGGAACCCAGAGGGCTGTACTCTCTGACCCTCCTGAGTAAGATGGTCAAGAAATACGTCTTCTGTATGTAAGTTTGCAGCTCAAATTCCTAGGCACTGAGGCTTCTTTTTAAGTCCTTAAGCTAGCAGAAAGAAAATCAGCTTTTTATCTGTCCTCCCCTATTTCATTTTCTAGCCATGCACTTTTGCAGAAATTTCCATCACTGGAGAGGCAGGATAACATACAGCCAGACTAACCCTGCCGAAACAGAAAATATCTCTCTGCTGCCAAGGCTGCTTTACTGAGCCAGTAGATGTTGTTAGGTAGTTGGAGAAGTAATTTTTTTCTATGAACATGTTATACAGAGGATGCTGAAACCAGCAGGGGAAAGAAATGAGGGCTGGGGAAAGAGAATAGAGCCATAGCAGAAAAGGGGAATATTAACTCCAAATCATGCTCTTCCTAAGCTAAGAAAAAAAAATAATCATAGGTTTTTTTCAGTGGACATTTTCAAAAGGTCAAATGGCACACTGAGTCACTGATTTTCTAGTGAGTCCTCCTTTTCAATCCCCTTCATCTGCCTGAGAAGATTACTCATAGAACATGGCCTTTCTGGGGAAGAGAAAGTGTAAGGAGACAGCAGGTCAAAGGTACAGGCTGAGACTAGAAGAACCAAGAGGGAATTCAAGATAGGGTTCTTCTTGCAAGGTATGGTTCCCACAAAGCTTGCATACGTCTTCTTGCTGTGTCTTGTCATCTTGCACATCTGTGCTGAGAAGAGTAATATATAATTTTTAATGGGCAGTTTGAGTGGTTGGGCTTCCTGTCATGATTCAGCAAAGTAGATTCTGTGCCTCAGCTAAATAAAGAGTCTTCTCCAGACCTAATTTTATCCATTACTAATAAGAAAGAAGGAAAAAAATTTCTCCAGCAGGATGGTATGCTGTAGCTCAAATACTTGATGATTCTTTAACCATTAAGGCTTGATTTCCTTGTCTGGAGAGACCTTAATGTCTGATCAGCATGGAAGTATTAAGTCTCTGGGTTATCTGCAAAGAGCTTCTCTGCTAATCTGTCTTGCCTGGTCAGTGATCTAAGAGGCTGTGTTGTCAGTTTTCATGGTGGTACCCATAACATATTGACAGGAATGGCTGGATATGAACCTGCATTTTTGCATTTCAGCTTTATAAGACAATTTCAGTGTTTGTGGAGGCAGAATGGCTTGTTTCCTTTCTAAGTGAGAAGTTTCTGAGTCTTTCAGCTTTACTTCCTTTTAACAGTTGCTGAAGGGTGCCCATGTGTGTCTTGATCAAATACTGCCTATATCACCTGGAAGCCTGGACACTGTGCAACACAGCAAGAAAGATATTGTTGTTCAAGACAGAGCAGTGTTTTTAGGAGGCTGCATCCAACACAGAGAACACAAATGGGCTCAGCCAGGTTCAGTAAGCTCTGCTGAACCAAGGGACTGAAGGGTGCAAGGACATGGGGCTGATGCTACCAATCTTTCTCATGTTAAGGGAAATGGTACAGTTTTGTGGTCTTGGGCCTTGGTAGACTGTAGGTAAGGAGTCATTTCTTGTGGGATTGCCTCCAGTGAAAGGGAAATTTTTTTTCTTTTATAGAGTCTTTCATTATATAGAATAATTAAGCAAATATTTGAGGGTCATTGAATCATTTTCATATTCCACTTGAAGGTCTTACTTTAGCTTTACATTAATTTCAAAGAACTTTTATCTGTGCCAGCTGGAAATCGAAGGCATCAGCTGCATTTTTCTGACAGATGACACTAATACCATACCAGGTGTATGTTTCCAGCACTGAATAAGATGTGCTACGCATCCTTTTTCTGTGCATTTAATGTTTGGCCAACACTTCACCATCAGAAAAAATGCATGCCTGTACCTAAGGTCTCCTTCCTGTTGGCTGTTGGATAAGTGAACTCTGTATACAAAGAAAAAGCAGGAACTGAAAAAAAACAGGTGAAGGTTTAGAAGGTGTCATTTACATGTGACTGGAAGTTTCTCTGTTCACAGGCTTGGAGGGGAAATGAGCAGGATGACTGGATCCCTCGCACCTATCAGGATTTGGAAGGTCTACCTTGCATTGTTATTCTAACTGGCAAGGACCCTCTAGGAGAAACTTTCCCCAGGTGCTGTTACTACTCTTGCAGTATGGTTGTTCTCTAACATGTTTAGATAAGTTGTGGTGTGGATGAGTGGTTTGATACCATCCGGCTATTTTTTCACAAAAAAAAATTGTATTTTAGATTTTATTTGGGAACAGTTTAAAATTTTGGAAAGTGCAGTTTGTGAAAAGTAAAGCTACTGTACTGTATGGGTCAGTGTATGTCTGTGCAAAGTACCGAGGAGTGTAACTTACGTGCTGAACATTTTAAAATAATTTTATATTTACTGGCTAATAAAATTGTTCATGAATATTTAATAAGCAATTAAAGATAAGGAGTATTCTTTAAAGTCAGAGAAGATGAAACTTTCTTTTATCTTGGGTTGGGTTTTCTAGGTCATTGAAATACTGTGACCTTCGACTAATTGATTCAAGCTACTTAACTCGGACTGCATTAGAGCAAGAAGTAGGCCTGGCATGCTGCTATGTCTCGAAGGAGGCAATTCGAGGGCCTATTGTAGCTCTTGACCTTAGTGAGAAGGAGCATGAGAAGGCTAATGTTAGCGAGAATGACTCTGATGAGCTGTTGATAGACTTGGACCGACCCCAGAGTAATAGCAGCGCTGTCACTGGAACCTCAGGTCAGTTATTCTGCTGTTGCTCTGAAAAACAAGTCTTCATTCCTACATCACTGGAACTTGAATGCAAACATTGAGATGTTTAGTCAAATATGGGTTGCTTAGCTGTATCCTGCTGCAAGTTAGACAATGAAATGTTAGTAGCAGTTTCTTTCCACAGTGAGCAATTTTCCTATGTTCAGCTAAAAGGGGATGGTGTTGCAATGGGAGGATGGTATGCCATAGCTAAGAGTCCCTTGTGATTTTTAGTTTTAAACATATTTCTCATTTGTTGCTAGTTTTGATCTGAAAAAATCTTAAAAATCAGAGTAGAAATGGATAGTGTAAAACTTCAGGAATAGAAAAATGCTCTGTAACTGTGGGGGTGGCTATGGGTGAGGATGTGTATTTGCCTCCTTGCCAAGACCAACAGAATGGCTGGGTCTTGCCCTACCTCGTCAGGCATCAATGGAGCCTTATCTCCCAGCAAGTCTTCCCTTCCTTGCATTCCTCAGGCACTTCTGGGTCCTTCCCTTTGCTTCTGTATGAGTTTGAGGTATTAAGACAGCTGAACTGGACCTTTGCCGTACACCAGACCTTCCCATATGCTAACTAAACCTGACTGGTATAGAGGAGGGAGCATAGTCCAGTTCACATTAAAGTTGCAGTGAAATGAATGCTCTGTTCTCCAGCGAATAGAAGGTCAAATTGATCTATGTATACAGCGGGATGTTATACTTGAATTTCAGGAGGTTGCACCATCAAATTTCAAATCCCAGATTTGATGGGTAACATACAGAGATTGGGATTGGGACCCTTGGTTTTGGACTCTGAACCCTAGCAGAAGGACTGTTGCCTCTCCAACAAGAGGGACAGCTGGATGTCAATGATTTCTTTTTAAATGGTGAAACACTGACCTGAGCCGCAGCAGCACTCACTGAACAGAAATATTTGTACATTAGGATTGTCCCATAGATCAAACGAGTTCATGATTTTCTTACATCTGCCAGTATCTGTCGATTGCCTGATCTTTGTTTCCCCAGGTTCCCTGGCAGACAATGGCGTGAGCTCCTCAAGTGCTGCAGACAAGTCTCAGAAGCAAGCACCGTCGCTTAACTTTCAGACTGTGGCACACAGCTCAGTAGATGAGGGAACTTACCCCAATTTCACAGCCGGAGAGATCCTGAAACAAGAATGTGACTCCCTGGGTAACCAGATGGCAAGCAGCACCACTTCAAAACTATCATCACTGTCTTCGGTCTCCCAGACATTTCAGTGGCCTGCGCATTCGGCCAAAGACGGCAAGGCCCTCCGTGCTGCACTGCCACGCATCGTCATCCTGTCGAAAGCTGCCTACTGCCTCCTGAGCTCGCAGAAAACTGGGAATTTGCCTTCTTCCTCTTCCCTCCTGCCTCATGCTGACGTGTCTTGGCTGAGCTCTCTGAGGCCTCCACTTCACAAGGACATAAACAGTGAAGAGCAGTCTCTCTACTACAGGCAGTGGACGACAGCCCGACAGCACCACGCGGACTTCAGCAATCAGGGTGAGACGTCTGGCTCGAGGAGTTTTCACCCCAGGCGGCTGCTATTGACAGGACCACCACAAGTAAGAGAACAGTTCCTTCCTCTTCCCTTATTAGTAGGATGAGAGGA
Organism: Scopus umbretta; assembly: GCA_013400535.1. Classification (NCBI taxonomy): domain Eukaryota; kingdom Metazoa; phylum Chordata; class Aves; order Pelecaniformes; family Scopidae; genus Scopus; species Scopus umbretta. Next base: position 12,423 of record VZTL01014315.1, read on the forward strand.
CCAATGATGAGGACTGCAGATCATACTGTAAAGGCCCCCCTGCAAGGTTGCACACAGTGATGTGTTTCGAGGTCAAAGATCAGTCAAATTTTAAGGTTGAGTCCATGCTGGAAGTGGTAAGGAGAGGAAGGGTGATGCTGTGTGTCATGTTTTAGCCTAAATGAAATACGTGTGGATGGCACAGGGCATGAAATTGCCATGAGTGTATCCGTAGACAAGCAATCATCACTGCCGATGTCCCTGCGTACAAGAGTGGTGCAGGCTGAGGACCAGGTTTTGCTCACAGATCATTTTTGTAATACAATTCAGCGTAATAGGGAATATTACATCTTGTTATGTTTGTAGGCAGAGCTAGAATGGGGTAAGCCCAAAGGCATTTATCTGAAACATATCCTTCCTTCGTATCACTCTGAGTTGGGATTTGGACTTTTTTCCATCTCTGGCTCAGGTGGGAAAGACTGGCTCATACTTGCAGTTCCTAAGGATTCTCTTTCGCATGCTGATCCGGTTGCTGGAAGTAGATGTGTACGATGAAGAAGAGATTAATGCCAGTAAGTATTTAGTAGTCATTCTGAATATGCATTATCTTTATATAAAGCACCTTTATGTATTATTCAGCAGTGACAAATTTTTAGGCTCACAGAATACTATAAATTACACCTACCTTGTCGTAATGTCCTGTCCATTAGTGTGTGGCTAGACTTACTGCAGATGTCTGCATATATTTAAATACAGATGAATAAAACTGTAAATTTTATATTTGGCCTAGCTGAGAACTATTAAAAATGCATTTTAGATTGATATATTTGGATAGCACTAAAATGAAAATGAACACAAAACTGTAAATGGGTAACATCTGCCCATGTTGTCTCTACTTGCTAGTTTTTAAGCACTGGCTGCTTTTAAGCAGACAAGACATTTAAGAACATTTCATTTCTGGCCAAAACGTCACTATTTTTTATGTTTAATTATAAGTTAGATAGCAATTTTCAGTAAGACTGTCTTCGGTCTGCAGTTTATAGATCTTATGCTGAGGAAAAAGGGGGGGAAGCCTCTTTGGGTTTGCGCTTATTTGTCAGATCTTACAGATGCATTAATTGCTGTGGCAGGACTTCTGTCTCGTGTGTCTTGAGACACACAAACCCTTTCAAAAATGAGCCCTTTTCAGGTGTTCTTTGCATAACTCTGTGGTCTCATAGTGCAGGTAACTCCGTGGTGCTTAAATCTCATGACCATTGGACCAGTATCCTGAAAATACAGTTGTTGTCAAACCTTTGAAATAATTAATTTGTTTTCTGCTCAGAAAGTACTATTAAATGAAAAAAAAGATGTATTTTCCTTTGATTTGGAGCTTTGGGGGCTGTTATTCTCTCATTATTTGAACTAAAGTGCCCCAGAAACTTAGGATGAAATATCAAAACATAAGAGGAGTTCTGCGTCATGCCATCTGGCCTGTTGTGATCACAGCAACGTGTCACACCCCTGCCAGGAATGCGTGGAACTCCATCAGAAGAGCAGTTTGGGTTTGTTTGAGGTCTTTGGTTGTGGCTTTTTTGCTCCCACAACTTCTGTTGGAATGCTTTTCCAGAGCCCTAGTGTTCTGATGATTGAAAACACTATTTTTTCCTCCAACCCAAAGATGTTCCTGTCCCAGTTACAAACATTCCCTTTGGGACCAAAGAAAATTCTAATTTAAATTAAAACACTTTTTCTCTTCTTTGATGTTTGCTTCTATGGTGTAGTCAGGCAGCAATCTTACCCTCTCTCAGCATTCATCTAGGTAGCCTGGATCTTCTTACAGGATCCACAGAAATGACAGGCTCTTAATCTCCCTGTCAGCTTAGTAGCTCTTGCCTACACATCTATTTTCAATTTATCCTTCTGGTACATGGGTGACCAGAACTGAATGTGGTATTCTGCAGGATGTTTAACCAACCCACTGTACAGCAGCTCGTGTATTCCCCTGCCCCCACTGAAAGACCTATGATTGATGAAACCTATGATTGCACTTGTCTTTTCCATTCTCCCCTTTCACTGACGCTGATACGTAGCTTGTACTCATGGGTTCCTCTGCAACTCAGTCATTTCCAACCAAGGTGCTCCCAACCTGCTGCAGAAATGCTTGTTATTAGTCCTTGATTGTACGTACGACTCACGTTTTTTCTGTTAAATATCATCCAGATTCTGTTGTTACATTTTTTGAAGGCATTGAATTCTTTCTCGATGATCTTCGATTCCTTCTCCGTATTGACAGTGACTCCCAGCGTGTGCGTTGTGGTTTAACCCCAGCTGGTAACTAAACACCACACAGCTCACTCCCCCCCAGTGGGACAGGGGAGAGAATCTGAAGGGTAAAGTGAGAAAACGCATGGGTTGAGATAAAGACAGTTTCATAGGCAAAGCAAAAGCTGTGCACACAAGCAAAGCAAAACAAGGAATTCATTCACTACTTCCCATCAGCAGGCAGGTGTTCAGCCATCTCCAGGAAAGCAGGGCTCCAGCACGCGTAACGGTTACTTGGGAAGACAAACGCCATCACTTCGAACGTCCCCCTTTTCCTCCCTCTCTCCCCAGCTTTATATACTGAGCATGATGCCCTATGGTATGGGATATCCCTTTGGCCAGCTGGGGTCACCTGTCCTGGCTGTGCTCCCTCCCAGCTTCTTGTGCCCTGCCAGCCTACTCGCTGGTGGGTGGGGTGGTGTGAGAAGCAGACAAGGCCTTGACTNGGAGATTATTCTTTCTCTCTGTTTTGAGTGTGTATCACACTTTTAGAGTTTTGTTTCCATCTTGGCTTATAGTAAACTTTTATTCCCTTGAAAACATAATTGTCAAAGTAAAAATAAAATTTAAAAAATTATATGGTTGAGGTGATACAGCAAAGAAAATTGTTACTTTTTTTCTGTTACCTCGGACTTTTCTGAGGTCTGCCTCAGCTTGACATTTGGCAAAGCTTATTTTATCTCACACTTGTTGACACTTAAGACAAAACTTCATTTGCTGTTGAGCTTTTTCCATTCCTCATGGACTTTGTTCATCTTAGTGTCCTTTTTGATGTAGTCCCTCTGAAGCCCCTTCCACCTGGTGTTTTTATTTTGCTTGGTATGCTGGTTACTGGTTATTTGGCTACTGTGATTCTGAGAAGTCCAAGTCTCATTCATAGGCAAGTCCCTGGTTTTCTCCAGCCAGCTCTCACAGGATTTGTCTGTATGGACAAACTAATATACCTCACCCGACCAGCAGCATATGTTAATTTGAGCGTGACATGGTGCCAGTGGGGTTAATGGCCTCTAAACTGCTGCTGGCTCACATCCTGTTGGGTCAGTCTGGGTAGGGTGAGCATGTGCTTGTCTGTAGACCCAGCCTTCATTTCATCCGAGTTTGCTTTTCTGGAATCGGTAACCTCAGTTACACAACTACTTTTGTGTGTTCTTCCATCTCATTTTAAACTGAATCGACTCACGTTCAAGCTGCAGTCCAAGGTTCCTGTCTTTGGCCAGTGCTTTCTAATGTCCCCGATACTTACACTTGGTTTTCTACCTTAGACTTTCCTCTGTTGGATCACGGCAAAGAAGTTCCAGTTGATCCTTGCTGGCCACATCCCGTTCTCTAACAGGAGTGTGTCTTTTACTGCCTTTATCATACACTATCGGCTACTAGTTCATAAATTTATACAGCCTCTTTCTCCTCGCTTTCGTCCTTCTGCCTCTGGATACTTTTGCTTCTTGTTTACCCAGTGCTCCTCATTTTGTGTACTAAAGACACAACCACAGAGAGGCTCGAGACTCCACCTGTATCTTCTGTACAGATAAGACTGTTCGTTTGAGAATTTTCTGCATAAACCAGAGTGAATTACACCTCAGCAGCTTGATGAGGAGCAGAGTGGAAAGATACCTGTGAGGCTCCTTTGCTTGTATACGTTTTCCGAGGAACTGCCATTTCTTTGAAATGGCTTTGTGTGGTTAATAATTTCAATTTTGGTAATATTTATGATATTCAAAGAGGTCTTTTTTTGTGTGTGTGTGTACCCGTGTGAGTTCCTGTGCAACTGTAGATCAGCAAACATCATGTAAACACCATTCAGTGGGTATCTGATACTGCTTACCTGAAGTGTGTTGTTGCAGGTCATACAGAAAACAGTGAAATCACTCAGTCTAGCAATGACCACTGGCCGGATATTGAGATCTTCAGCAAAATGTCTTTTGACCTGAATGTACATGACCCCAAGTATAGAACTATAAGTCCTGTATACACGGAACAACTGTCAAGAGTGAAACAAGGTAAGTAGAATTTTTTAGGACTACTTTCCTACAAAGAATCAGGTTTTATTGGTTTGATTGAACACATGAGTTCACAAGAGCCTTTAATCTCCAAAATGAAATGAAACAAAACAATTTATGTGTTCTTTACAATGGTTACTGGGATCGCAGTCTTTGTTTTTAACATTCATAAAATTGCTGTCTTCTTTGTGCACAGAAACAAGCAAAGAAACGAAATCAGAGGAACCTAAGAAAAGGGAGACTGTGTCCATGATGCTGACTAAATATGCAGCTTACAATACGTTCCATCACTGTGAGCAGTGCCATCAGTATATGGACATTAATCCTGCGGCGCAGGTTGGTGTCAAGGTCCGAGGGTAAACTGCATCCTTGATTTTTCTGTGGTCTCTCCAGGCATACTGCTCTGGTCTCAGGACTCATGCTTTCACCTTCCCTGAGATGGAATTGTTTAATTCTTCCATTCTCAGGGGAGATACTGAGCTACAGACCCTGGAGCATCAACTGTGTCTGCTGCGTTCTGCATGAGCAGTTCTCCTCTCCAGCTGCCTCTGACAAAGGGTGAATATTGTGACTAGTTGTCTCAAGCCAAAGCATTATTCAGCCTGCCCAGAGGGTTCGCAGTATCTCATGGGAGAGGACTGTAAAATTAAGAGAGATGCTTCTCTTACCTAAATGCCAGCCATCCACACCTCTGATGGGAGACTGGAAGGCCTACTTCTTCCTCCCTTTGTATGTAACTGTGCATGCTTTTCAGCAGTAGCTTAAGAGTCACTAGACAAAAACGATCATTTTTAACTGTTTAGTTAAAAAACTTTTGATCTCTAAAACAGTTATGCTCACAGGAGACTGTCAGGTAAGATTATTCCTGATTAATACCTCAGGCATTATTTCTTAACCACCACCAATAGTTTTCTTGGAGGTTTCGTATGTCAAATTGTTCTTTCCTTGGTTGCTAATCTTTTCCAACAGCTTGCTATGAACCTAACGTGGTGTAGACACACTGACCTGGCAAAGTACAATGCCACTTACCTTGGAACAGCACCAGCAGGTCTGATTTAAACCTCATGCTTCATTAAGTATGTTGACACAAGCAAATCCTCCCAAAGGATATCTGTTGTTCCCTCCACTCGTCTTTGTGCAAGTGGTCAAACATAATGACTAGGAATAAATATAAATATCTGCTTGTATGTGCAAGTGTGTGTATAGAATAATTGAACTCAGAGAAATTACACATCCAAAGAGGAGTCATTGAATAGCAGGCATTATGAAGGGAGAGAGATTCTTCAGTGCTTTAACAGAACCTAAATAAAGCCCCTTTCATTTTTCATCTTTACTTAGGCTAATTATTTCAGTCCTTTAGTAAAGGTTATAGAAAGATGACTGCTAAGAGTAAATGATTTGACCTTGTAGTAAGACAGATGCTTCTGTAGGACGAAATCTTATCAGATACATAGGCACTTTGTATACACTTACACGGTTCAGTGAAGCGCTGTGCAAGCTTACGCTCACCCAGATTCTTCATAGCCTTGTTAATGGCGTGGTCTGCCTTGGTTACCTCGCTGCTCAGAAGAGTATTGCCACAGGAAAAATACCATACGAATGCAGCCGTGCTGCTGCTGAGGTGTCTGAACGGCCGTGCATTCTGCTGTGGAGGCGCACCCACGTGCTACACTGCTCTTTGAGTCTTTTGGGAAGATTCATTTGGACAGGTTGTTGCCTAGTATATATACTTTTCACTTCTCCTTACAAATACTGATAAATAATTTCCAGCTCAAATGGACTTGAGAAGAGTCCAGTTGGGCCAAAGATCATTACTTGTACAGAAAGCCAATTCTTTTAATAGCAAGGCAAGTTATGTGCCTAAGTAATGTAGCTTATGGTAGAGGAAAATGAGAATATAATAGAGTCAAATTCAGTTACTGAAAGGGAACGTTTTGGATATTCTTCTCTGGTGCCTTCCAGTATTGTGACTGCAAGAGCAGGTTGCCATATATTCCTTGTGGGTTACCTGCTTGCAAATCTTTCTTCCACTTTTTTCATTGTATACAGATATCTGACTCCACTCTGCATGCATTCACGTTTTCATCCTCGATGCTAGGAGAAGAGGTTCAACTGCATTTTATAATCCCCAAGTCCAAAGAGAACCATTTTGTCTTCAGCAAGCAGGGAAAACATCTAGAAAGCATGCGTCTCCCACTCGTTTCTGACAAGGTGCGTGTGCTGTTTGTATCCGTCTGCTGACTACATATGCTGAATGCATAACTTGACGTACATTTGCAAATCAGTGGTGCTTGGACGGGTTGTTTTTTTTTCCTGTTTTCTTTTTGGTTTAAAGTTCTTTGCATAATTCTTGCCTGGCTGTCCTTAGAACTGGAATTTTTGAGGACAGTCATCCCTTTTTGCATTCCTAGTGTCCAGTTCATAGGTGTTGCAATGACCAATAATCTTAAAATCCAGTATAAACAATAAATAAATACAAATCCATATCAGGAATAACCTGCTTTTTACCTAATGTTGTCAAAATATCTCCTGTTCCAGCAGAATTTGAATGCAGTCAAGAGTCCCATCTTCACTCCATCGAGTGGACGTCATGAACATGGCCTCTTGAACCTCTACCATGCCATGGAAGGCATCAGCCACCTTCACCTCCTTGTAGTCAAGGAGTATGAAATGCCACTCTACCGTAAATACTGGCCCAACCACATCATGCTTGTCCTGCCAGGCATGTTCAACAATGCTGGCGTTGGTAAGAAACACCATCAATGCATTGCTGTGAAGATACCAAAATCTGTGTCGGACAGTGTGGATCGTGTTGTTGAAGGAAACATTGCAGCAGCTCCTCACATTCGTGCTGCGATAATAGCAGCAACATCAGTGCAAAATACAGTGATGTGTAAGAGCTGCTGTTAGGGACGTGGAATATAATGTCTGTATTGATCACTGCCTTCTCAATTTAAAATCTGATGTTCTGTAGGCCATATTCACTCATTTTACTCAGCCCTGCTGTGCTGTTCATTCTAGACATTTTACACATGATTTTTCAAATTGCAACTTTTTGAGTTAGCTGAAGCTAAATATTAACTGCAGCTGAGCACTGGGGGCTTGAACTATGGACTTCATTTTCATGGATGCTGAGTTTTTCCTGGAAGAAGTTTTAAGTAGCTTCAGTTTTAGAATCTCAGCCCCTTCTTGGTTCAAGTGGCTTTATCAATGCCCACAAAATTATGTTCTGCAGAGTCTCTTAAAAGGTCCAGTCTTCTTGGTATCTGCCTTTTAGATTTACTCACACTGAAAAAGGGACATAGGGATTTCTTTTTAAACTAAGATGTTATGAGCACTAAATTCATAAAGGGTAATGAGTACAGGTGTTCATGTAGCCTTTCTCTGGGAAGAGAGGGTGATAAAGTCTAATAAAGACCTCTGTATGTCTTCTTTATGGTATTTTCTCAGGTGCTGCCAGGTTTCTTATTAAGGAACTTTCCTACCACAATCTAGAACTGGAACGAAACCGTTTGGAGGAACTGGGAGTCAAGCGCCAGTGCGTGTGGCCATTCATTGTGGTCATGGATGACTCCTGCGTCTTGTGGAACATGCACAGCGTCCACGAACAGTCGAGGTAAGTAACCACCCAGTGCTGGGGTCTCTGCGCTAATCCAGCACAGACAGCGGCACACCCGTGACTTACGCTCGTCTCTAGCATCTGACAGGGTATGAAAGAGCAGACAACTGGAAGAGTTGGGCAGCTGGAGCTGCTGGTACCGTACTTGCAATACTGCTAAGCAAAAGCAGCTTTTGGCAGTGGCTTTGATGTAATAACACCAGGCTGCCTGTCCAAAGGCCTTCACAGAGGTCATTATTCACTCAAGTATTATTCAGTTGTCCAAGCGTACAGTTCCTGGGCTGTTAGCTATATTGTCTAAAATGCAAAAAATCCAGCTCTTTCTCTCAGAGCAGTAGGAAGGCTGTAGATTTGTCTTGCTGACCACCAACAGCCAACCTCCTGCTGCTGAACACTTCCACCTGGCTCTACCCTTACATCCATGTCCCACAGTCAGTACCATCAACAAACCTCTGCTTGTGCTTGTTCTTTGCCTAAAGCCACTCTTGCTTTTAGTGACTATTTGAGAGATTTCTCTATATGTTATTTCCCCCTGATTTGTTTTGATTCAATTTATGTTTCTCAATGAAAATGGTTTATTTTGGGAACCTTAGCTTTTTAGAAGACATTATGCTCTCGTCCTTGTCAGCGCTGATGCTGTCCGTTATGGAGAAAATAGCCTTCCAGAAATGCTGGATAAGGCGATTCCTTTTTCCTTTCTAAATTGCCGTGTAAGCCCTTATTCTGCTGAAAGGCCCATTTTCTTATAATGACTAAATTGATGGGGTGAGATTAGTTGGCTGTTGTTTAAAAAGTCTGCATTTATGTATATATTTTTACAGCATCTAGAGTAAACCCTCTCAATTGTTAATGGAATTTCTTGGTCCTTTGTGTACACATATATGTAAATATATATGGACGGTGTATGTTATATAAAAATAATAAGCCGTGTTTGTATGTTGCGTATGATCATGTTTTGCAGCCAGTCCCTGGAGCCCGGGTGTTCCAGCAAGAACGTGTCTCTGAAGAGCGTCCTCCAACACATTGAAGCCACCCCCAAAATTGTTCATTATGCAATACTGGGTGTTCAGAAATGGAACAGCAAGCTGAATGCCAGGAAAGCAAAGGCTCCGTTCTCCAGGTGCCACGTGCGTGATTTTATACTGCTCAACATAGACCTGACCCAGAACGTGCAATATGATCTAAACAGGTAGGCAATGTATGTATGTGGTAAACTAATACACTTGTGCGGTAAGAATCTTGTCACCGTATTTCTAAATGCTGTCGAGATAAATAGAAAGATCCTCTCTAAGGTAATGAGCACACAATCACAAAAATAAAACACAGAGTGATAGGTGTTGCATCTGAACGGATAAGGCATCAAAATAAACTTACTATCAGCCAAAAGAACCGGGAGAGACAGATTGCAAAGGCAAGGGCAAGGGAGGGCTACAGAGAACTGAAAAGGCAGGGGGGGAAAGAAGAAACTTCAGGAGAAATAAGTAACCGCAAGACCGAAAACGGAAGAAAGAAACCAAAATTACATTGGTCACAGGAAGAGTGTGGACCTTCCAGAGTGCCTCTGTAAGGGGCAGGAGCCTCTTGCATGACTAAGAACAAGGATATAACTAATGGCTGAGCCATTGTGATGCCAAATCCTATGAGGAGGGGTTCCTTGTATCTCCTTCAGTCAGCTGTCCTCCCTATTGCCACTTGGGTTTGCAGTAAAAACAGGTGAATAACCAACTTTCCACCATTTCCTTCCTTTTTTTCCCCTCCTCCTCACCTCACTCCATCCTAAAGCATTTGCAATAAAGCGCTGTTATCATGGGGCTTTACCTCTAGTTTTCATCACAGACTGAAGCAATATCCAGTTTGCCTTCTCCCTGGCCAAGTGAGTTTAGAATAAACCCTGTCTCTGCTAGCCACAGACTGGCCCTGGGACACCTGGCCCTGGGGCATCTCACCCTGGTCTCCTGCTGCTGTGTTCAGGGATCTCCGCGTATTTGAGTGAGGAACTGTAGCCTGGCAGTGCAAGCTGGAGTCTGGTGTGGCTTCCAGAGCTCTTGATTTCCCATTCTCTGTCTGGGTGAATCATGAGATGGGAATCAGCCCACAGAAGTGAGCAGTTACCTCGTAAATAGCGTAGGATAACCACTACTTCTCAGCTGCTTTGTCTCCCCTAGCCGGGTATTTGTCAAAGCTACATTTATCCCCTGATTCCAGTTCATCACAAAATATGTCATATAGAACTGGCTTGTTCAGAAATGGAGCTTGGTCGCTGCAGAGCTTCTCTCAGTTCTAAAATACATATAAAAAAAGAAGTAAAAAGAAGGAAAAAAAGGGTGATGAAGAAATGATTGATGCCAGTACATGTCAAGGACATGGGGAAGAAATATAGATGCGCTGCAAAGTGAAGACTTCTTTGGTCTTAAGATGGCCAGAAGTTGCTTTCCTACACCTGGAGAACATTGAAGGAATGAGTCTTCAGAGCTGTGCAGAGAATTTGTATAGGCACTGTATCAGACGGTCTCCAAAAATCTCTGCTGAGCCCGTTCCGGTGCATTTCAGCAACGGGTGTGTGAATGCTTGCTCACGCACAGCAGCCACACAGCTGGTTTAGTGATCTTGTGTTTAATGTCCAGGTATTTCTGTGAAGATGTAGATTTTAACCTGCGGACAAACAGCAGCGGCCTGCTCATCTGCCGCTTCAACAACTTCAGTGTCATGAAGAAGCATATTCAGGTGGGAGGACAAAAGGACTTCGTCGTTAAGCCAAAAATCATGGTGAGTGTGGGTGTACGCTCCGTCGTGCGTGAAGGGCAAAATCAGGACCTATTTCCCCTAGAAATAATGAATTCTCTAGCCCTTTAGATTTATTTAGTGCTTATTTGACATTCGTGGCCTCCTCCGTGGTAGGGCTGCCACATCAGAAATAGAAAATAGTAACTATTTTGCTAATTATAAATTATTAACAATAATCCTCCTAATCTATGAGAAGATGGACCGGGACTGGAAAGAGTTTGGTCTAGCTGTTCGCTGGTTATCTCTGAGGGAGAGAGAATTTGCAGACATACACTCTGATCGAAAGCAGGCAAGAAGTACTGGAATAGTTTTAATAATTTTAACAAAGCCACTAGTTTCCGGTGTTTGCTGGTTTGTGATGACTTTCGGTCCTTGCACTAGTTGACAAGGAAGAGACCTGAGGAAAGGCACTGAAAATTGCAACCTTCTGAAATCCACCTGGGAAATATTCCCCACCTGGGAAATTCCACCAGGAAAACCTGGAAAAAAAGTATTTACAAAAATGGTGCGTGGATATCAAATATTTCGTACAGAGTATGTTACACCTGTCCCAGCTTTAAATGGAGGAATATTTCAGAGGGTTGGTTTTAATCTAGGAATCTTATAATTTGTGTTCCTGGTGGTTTTCAATGCATCCCACACCATCCCTCTTTTAAAAACCCACCCCCATACCTCAGATGTAACTGACTGAACCCCGGATTTGAGTATTTTGGGAGGTGATTTTCTGAATTTTCCTTGTCTTGTGGTTGCAGTGGAGTGGCCTATGAGAAAACTCCATAGAAAGCATTTTCTGTGGATGACTCCACACAAGGAGGATGTAATTTCCTATACTGTCCAGGAGTAAGGCAGGGCGGAGAGTGTTGTGACAGTTTGGCTCCCTATTTTATGTCCCTTCCTTAGGCGAGCAGATACCCACAGAAGTACTTAGCAACCACAGAAGAAGTAATTCATTTATTTCTGTGCTGTGGTGCTATGTCAAAATCGAGTGGGGATTTTTGATGCTTTCCCCCAGCTTTCTCTCTCCTCCTGCCCTGTCACGGTGATCCCTTCCCCAGCTAGAGGAACGCCTGCAGAGAAGATGCGCTGAGTAGGTGGGTTAAAGGGGGCTCCCCTTGGTTTCACTGCAGGTTTCGGACAGCCTGGCACCAATAATGCCTCTTCAGTACGTCTGCGCCCCCGACAGCGAGCATACATTGTTGGCAGCCCCATCTCAGTTCCTCCTGGAGAAATTCCTTCAACATGCGACGTACAAACTCTTCCCGAAGGCCGTTCATAACTTCAAGAACCCGGTATTGGCCATTGACTGCTATCTGAACATCGGGCTCGAGGTACAAAATATTTGCAGGGATAATGGGGAGGAGTAAATGCAAACCTTTGCTTCAGCATCTTTCTTGTGTTGAAAATCCCTTCTTTTATGAACCCTCAGCATCAAGGGTAGCGTTTCAAGACTTTGCTCTCAACCAGTGAGACTCTGCTGTTGGAGCTAAAGGACCAAGTCCACTGGAAGAGCTGGTGGTAAAGCCTCCGAGCTGGTTGGTGTGGGCAGAGACCAGAGGTCTGTGATGGATTGATGCGATTTGCAAAAGAATTGGGCATGTCTGTCTGAAATAGTATTTCATATGAAGCAAAAACCCAAAAGTGATGCCCTTCTTGACAGAACTTGGTGCGCTGCATTGTCTGTAGAAAAACTATCCACAGCATTTTTCAGATCACTGTCCTATCGTACAGCTTTTCGTTATCTGTGTTTGATTTGTCCTTGCAACAAACTTGTTTGGGCTGAGAGAGTTTCTGATACGACCCTTGTCTGGTGGCTTGCTTCACTGATGGACAAAGCTCATCCTTCGCAGCGCAGCTCTCCTTTTAGATGCTTTTCTCTTTATGAGCCTGGGTTTCTAGGGAAACCAGGTTTTTGCAAGTACGTCTTAGATGTCTGTAGGTAGGGAGATCAGAATTTTTGAACTCCTTGGTCAGTCTGAACTGGGTCTGAAGCAGGGTGAGTGTCTAACAAGGGTTTTGTTCTGACAAATTCTATGGAGGTCAGTGGCGAGATAGAGAAGAAACCCTTTGATACAGAACAGCCGTGGCGGCACCGACACACAGGAGAGCCCCAGTGCTGGGAACCACTTGGTGCTTGGGGTCAGCGAGAGAAGACGTGCGCCAGCGCAGAGGAGCTCACGCTTCAGCAGTTTCAGTACTCGTGGCATTGCTTACTGTGTTGGACAAACGTATCCTTACCAGAACAACCTAAATAATCTTAGCAGTCATTCTAAGCAGGGAATTGACAGGGAAGCAGGAAATCAAAGTGAATTACGGAGGGCCCTGAAATTACGTATTGCGGACTTGGTAACCAAATCTGGATTTGGAAGTTTGCCCCATGTGTTATTTCCTCGGGGAAGTGTGCTCAATCCTGCGTTCTGTTGGATTGTATTTTTACCAGCGCCAGCTGACTTGCCTGTTATCGCTAAGCTACATTCCATTCCATTCCACTTAAAGGCTTACTGAGGCATTTTCCAACACGGAAGCGCTTCCTTTCTTTTCCCCTTCTGTTTCAGGTGGCTATATGCTATATTAGTTCCCGCCCACACTCAGTCAACGTCAACTGCGAAGGGGTGTTCTTCAGCGGACTTCTGCTCTATCTCTGCGACTCCTTCGTCGGTGCAGACCTCCTCAAGCGCTTCAGGTTTCTGAAAGGTAATCTCATGGCTCCGCTGGGCATCCCGCGTGCTTTCCTGCCGAGTAGCAGCAGGGAGGAAAAGGGAAAGGCAGAGGAATAACCAGCTTCATTAAACAGCTCCATTTTCACAGCGCTATTTTCACAGTTAGTGCTGCTATTGTTTTCAAAAGAAATAGATGGAGCGTTTCTTTTGGGAGCGTGTAAAACTTCTGTTCCCGTTGGTAAGAACTGCAAGTAATTGAACCTTCGCTGAGCTTTGATAAAGTACATTCATTGAATTCTTTTAAAGTGACATCGAATGGAAATAGGTGCAGAAAAACAAGCATAGGTGGGAAATCAGTCAGTGAATTGTGCAGTCGGCAACTTGAGAGTTTAGAGCATAGGTGTTCCTGAGGAGGACGAGAAATTCTGCTCTAGTAATCTGTCTAGAATGGCAATCAATACTCAGCACTGTAGGTCGGGGCAGCTCTTAACTGGAAGATGATGGGGTCCAGCCCCGCCAGAACTTTATAAACCTCCTGAAAATCTTTCTTCATCATTTTAGCTTAATGCTAACAAATAGCAAGTCGCCATGGGTATTCAGTAACGCTAAAGCGCGTCACGGAGCTGCCCCGTGTTTGTGGTGGCACGGCTGAGCCATTTCCCTCTCGCGCCGAGCGAGGATGGCGCGCGTGCGGGGGGGCAGTGGGGGTGACCCCGAGCCAGTCCCAAGAACCCCGTTTCGGAGTTTGCTCCCATATCCATGCGGCGTCCCCCTCCCCCCCCAGCACAGGGGCAGCGCAGGAAGGCGCAGCCGTGCCGCAGCCGCGGTGGGGACGGTGCTGCTATCGCCAAGCCCCCGGAGCTGATGTGGGCTGAATGCAGCCAGAGGGGCTGCTCTGGTTGTGGTTGCTTGGGCAAGGGGCGGTTTCTTCACAAAAATGAGCAGTGGCTGCCTGGTAGGCAGCGCCTTCCCCTGCTCGCATTGAGCAGAGGAGGGATCTGAACCGGCCTAGGCTGCAGCAGAGATTTCCTTGAAGTGTCATCGGAAAATGAACAAAGGAAATAGAGTTGTTATGGTACCCTGAGAATCTAACGTGCTTTTCAATTGAAGGTGCCACCCTGTGTGTCATATGTCAAGACAGAAGCTCGTTACGGCAGACAATAGTCCGGTTGGAGTTGGAGGATGAGTGGCAGTTTCGACTTCGGGATGAGTTTCAAACTGCTAACAGTAGCGACGACAAACCACTCTATTTTCTTACTGGACGCCACATATAAGCTTCGCTAAGACACCACTAACAAAGGAGGGAAAAAAAAAAAAAAAAAAAAAGAACTTTTTTTTTTTTAAAAAAAAGTACAATCACTGTGGAGCAAAGTGCAACCAATATTTATCTAGACTGCTCTAAAGAATTCCTCACAATTCTGAAGTAGGCTTTATTCCTAGGGATAAAAATACCACATCAGTTAGGATTTAAAGGATCCTGGATTGGAGTTACTTTCACGTCAGTCACGCCCACCGACACTAACCACACAGCCAACCAAGCTGGCGGATCTAGGAAGAGGACGTAAGTCGGTTGAAGAAGAATTCTTTTTATACTCAGCTGAGCTAGGGGAAGAAGCTGCTCTCAGCAGCTGCTAGCTTGAATGTGTTACATGAAACGCAACCCGGCATGCGGAATTTGTTGAAGATATGTGGAGGAGAGCCCACCGTGTCTCTTCAGCTCTGTACCGTGGTACAGGAATACTCAGGGGTTTGAAACTACAGTATGACGTAGATATTTGTATTAAAAGGAATAGTCTTGTTTTCTGTGCAGTGTTAGTTTAAAATTTGTAATTGTGTATGTATTGAAACAGTCTTTGGCAAAATTTCCACAGGTGTTCAAAGTTTACTGCTTAAACCTGAACAAATCGGCAAACGCGTGGCAGGCGCTGTGCGCCCGGGTTCTCCTAGCAGCGTCTTTTCGCCCCACCAGGTACCTCCTCCTCGACTCCAGGGGCAAAGCAGGCAGCTTCTGGTGGGTGCTCTCTCCTCAGGCAGAGCCTCAGGCGGAGCGGGATAACTTGCCAGCAGAACACCCGCAGTTTCTCACTCTCCTCGGAGTTGTGAAAAGCCGGTGGCCTGTCCTCCTTTGCGGATGGAAACGAGTCCCACTGGACGTCCGCTGCCTTTGCGGTCTGCAGCTTGCTCTCGGCGTCCTTTTCGCTCAACGCCAGTTGGCTGCAGAGCTGAGATTTAGGTCTGTCACGTCACGCCCGCAGGCGAATCAGCGTGCCAAAAAAAAGGGGCAGGAACGGCATCGCTGCCTGGGCTGGATTTGGGGGCAGGCGGGAAATACCCCACGCTTCCAAGCGAAACAGAAGGTATTTTACAAGAGCTCCGGGAGGGAAGCTGGGGAGAAGTCCCAGGGAGCTGGGACCGCTCAGGAGAGACTCTGTCCAGAAGCAGCAATCGCTGAAGGCGTCACCTAAGAAACACTGTCAGCCCTTTATTTGGATTAACCTCTATAAATATGGGTTGTAGCGGTAGGCGCACGTTGGTCTACTTACAAGCTGATTACTGACCCTCGTTAAGTCGTCCCGGAATGAGTTCGGCGCAGTCGCTTTTGGTCGTCGGGGGTAAATGGCAGCGGCACGCTGCTCTGCTCGTGCGGTTCGCGGGGGTTACCCCACTGCGGTTTCCATACAAACCCAGTACTAATCTTCCCGCCCACTGTGCCCCCTTTACGAAAAAGAAAAATGCAGCGTGTTTTTAAAAGCAATTCAGGAATATCAGTTTACTCCCCAAAAAGCAATGAAATGAACACATCGTTATACTTGACCTGCAACTCATTAGAGAAGGACCTGCCAAAGCTGCAGGGTTTTTTAATTTTTTTTTTTTTTTTTTTTTTTTTTTTTTTTTTTTTTTTTTTTTTTTTACATATAGTGTTGATTAAGCAACTTTTTTTATCTTGTGAAAAGAGATGTTTACAGATGAAAAAACATAATATATTCGACGGAGGCTAAAGGAAAAACGGTTTGCATATGCCTGTTAATGTAGCTTAACTCTGATGCTGTAAATTTAGCACATTTCAGATGAACAACCCATTTCTGTAAATTTATTTTTTATTTTCCTTCAGACGCAGCCTGCCTTATCTATTTTCAGACTTGGAAGAAGTAGGGATATAAAAGATGCTTCTTGAAGCTTTTGATACACACCTGAATGTATTCCAGTAGTTCTGGTTTTGCCAGGAGGGCTTAAGGCCAACCCCAAGTCTTGGCGTGGGGTAGAAGTTTCAGGTACGACGTGTTTTCCAAAGTGGTTTCCTTTTTGTTCGTGTATTTGACGTTTGCACTAAGTTCTCACAATGCCAGGTGCTGAGACTACTACGGGGAGTTGGCCCTCTGGTGAAGCCGTGCGAAATTGTCCTGGAGGCTGAGAATGCAGTCAGGAAGTCAGCGTTATTTGCCTGCCTTTTACCAAAAAAAAAAATAATAAAAAAATAAAACCAAAACCAACCAGGAAGCCCATTTCCTTAGCTCCCTCCCGCGCAGAAGCGAGGTGTTCGGGTTAACGCTCTGGCCAGAGCGTACTAAACCAGCTCAAAAGGTGTAGGCCTGTCCCACCGACCGCCTGACCCGGCTGCCTGGGAATTCCTGGGAAGGCGACTGTTACGTGGCATCTAGATTGTTGCTGTTCCGTTTGGGTTTTAAGCCTCACCGTCAAGGCCATTCTTATGAATGTATTACATTGGCCAGCGTTCCGTTTTACCTGTAGATGTTCTTGTCTGTTCACAGGTTAAATCTGAATGTAAACTAAGATTTAAAGAATCATATGCAGATGCTTTTTGCCTAACTTATGTAATTGCTTTTTGTGACTTTTGGAAGAGGGTTAAAAACGTTGCTTTCCTAGTGTAAAGTTTTCTTAACCAAAAACTCGGTGAATTTAGCTTCACTAGTCAGTCTACCTCATGTTATTGTTTATGAACTGAAACTGTCTGAAGTTGTGGCTATGGTATGTTTATAATGTGCTTTCATTAAATTTGAATATATTAAGTTACCATTTAAGGCTGCCTCTCTTAACTGGTACTTTGCGCAGGACGCCGCTCCTCCCTCTCTCGGCACACAACGCTGCTTGTCCCGGAGAAACCCACCTCATGCCGCTAAGGCGAACCCCGCGCGTTGGATTTGGTAAAGAGCTAACGGGGCGCGCTGCCGCTATTGGAGAGCTTCCAAAGCGGGTACTTGTGAGCTGGGAGAGCGGCTTTGTTTCAAACAGACGAGGGGAAGGAGGCAGCCAGGCCGTAAATGCCACCCTTTAGCCCCCTGGAGTATAATTAGTTGAAAAATGGGCCTGCTCCGGCCACACTTCGGCATTGCTCAGGCAAGAACTTCAGCGCAGCAGAAGGTCCCCGGCCCTTCTTGCCTTCCGAGCCCGCCAGAGAGGATCACCTCTCGATTTTTCGCGAACCCGCGCCACTTTTGCGACAAAGCCCTTCACGGTCTGCTCGCGAGCCCCTTGAGAAATTGCAGGTGGCAGCCTGGAAGCAACAGCCTCCGCGGACCCGAATTCACCTCCGTCCAGCTCCTTCAGTTTTAAGGACTCTGACTAACGTTTCAGAGGAGGCGTGGGTTCTTTGCTTTAGCTCTAGACCAAGGTAAGGGCAGCACCGTACAAACAAGCGTATCCTAACTCCACCTAAGTTCCAAACCAAAAACAGACCGTAAGTTTAAATTTAATTAAATCTCTCCCATCTTATGTTAGGGTTTTAAGCTATTATCCAAGGCCGAAGGCATCACCTCTCACCTTACTGTAAACCCTGTATCGGGACGGTATTGACCCGGAGCTACTGGGGAACCGATCCTCGGGGCGTGACGCAAACGCGGTGTCACAACGGGAAGTCTGAGCCCGAGCGGGTAGGAATACAGCGACCGCGTCCTCCAGAGACTGCTTCGAAACGCACACGCTGCCGTTAGCCCCTAAGGTAAAATACTTCACAGGCAAAAGTATGAAATACGCTAAAGATTCATTCACGCTTAGCATCAATACAGAGTAACTTTAAAAAAAGCTATCAAGGATTTTATTTTTAATCTATCTACATTATGTACAGATCAAGAAAGGCCACAGCAGTTTTTCAACATACAAACCCTTTAAAAGAGGAGAGATTTATGAAGGAGCGACAAGTATCAAAGTGAAGTCCGCTAACCGAGGTGTATACGCAGTACAGTACTTGAAGAAAGACGACGAGTACACCAGTCCGCGGGGGTCTCGCTCCGCCTTTCACTCCGCAACCCACAGCGGGGAGAAGCGGGCAGGGGGCGCAAGAAGTTTCCGGCGCTGCCGACAGCGAGGAGGCTCCCTTACGCCTTACGCCTAGCAGCGCACGGAACGCGCCCCGGCGGCCACCGCGCAGCCAGGGAGGGTTACTGCCCACCCTAACGCTTCCTGCCTGGACGCGACGGAGCGCAGCTCCGAGCTCAGTCGGGCAGGCAGCCGTGAACGGCCTCCCCCGCGGCTGGCACTGCCGGCAGGAGGTGGGCGTTAGGGCGCCCGGCAGCACTGGTATATCACCGCGTTAAGGACTTCAGCGCGTACTCGTCAGTGAGACTAGAGTCTTTGCATTAGTTTACAGTCCACTATGAACAATTTTCTGCTGCATGTAAACATGACTAACTAGATAAAATACAATCAAACTTTTGTAAAAGTTAATAAAATATCTTTCTTTTAAAAAAACAAAGTTAGCCTATTACTGCATTGTTTACAATTTTAATAAAATAGTACAACCTTTCGGTTGTTACCAGTCCTGAGTTCACTGTAATAAAAATGGCCCTGGCTCCTGCTGAAGGTCTGCACCCACTCAGTTCGTTTTGGCAGAAGTCTCCCAATCAAAACGGAATTCCTTCGGGAGCAGTTAAGTCTGGTGCTGTCCATTGAGGAAGTTGTATACCAGGAACTGGCCGGTGCCACAGTACTGCGTTGCAAAGAGTTTTCCGTCAGGAGTGGGGTCCGAGAAAGCAATTTCTTCTTTACTTAAGTATGAGCCATATATGAAGTTGCTCCTGTTTAAAAGGTGAGGTGGGGAAAGAAAAAAGAAAAAAAAAAAAAAAGAAGAAAATTACCCCCAGGGAATAACGCAAGAGTATTTATGCTATTAGGCCACAAACCATTAATTAAGTGGCACAGACACTCAAGGAAGACGCTCCATTAGGAGGAGATAGCTCTATTTATATGATCTGTCTCCTTCTTCCAAAGAGTAAGGAGCATCTCTTGTTCTGGGACGGTGTGTATAAGGGTTTGGTATTTTAGAAGAAATGTTCATACAGAGCAATTGCCTGTGAGTTGGATCCAGACTTCAATTTGATTTGTTTAAAAAAAAAAAAAAAAGTTTGAATTCATTCCAACTATTTCTTCATAGAAAAGAGACTGCTAGGAGTATGATGACTACAATCACTAGGAATGAAAAGATAAGCTACAAACAAGTTAGGGTGCTTACAGAGGGGGCTGCAAGGACCTGATGAACCCAGTTCCTGGTTTGAAAAAAAAACTGACATTTGGATGAGAGCACATCTTGGATTAATCTAGAACATCCAAGAACACAACCTCAAGCCATACTTCAGAAGTGATACATTTTCAGTAATAACTATATGAAGAGGAAGAGTCAATTTGCTTAACTTCTTCATGAAAATATTTTATGTATGTTTTATTCTTAGTTGAAGAAAGAGGAGAAAATTGAGGGATGCCATTGTACTTTTCTGGATGGCTATGTGAGCAAATTTAGAAAACTGATCTTGGGCTTTAAGACCTTGATCAGGGAAGGAGGAGGTAACATTTATCCTTGAAAACAGAAGAAACTCCCATTAAAGTTAGGTTTTTTAATTCCTATAAAATAAACTTTTATGTATTTGCAGAGCAAGTATGAACTTTGATCATATGGATGTCCCCATTAAATCTTGAGGAAAAGACAATAGCAACAAAATCCTTTTTCATCATGACCGGCTTTATTCCCTTCTCTTTAGTGTATTCAGGCAGATGATTTTGCAGGGTTCTTAAGACTGTCTGCCCGGGCTTTTGTGACTCCAGGTCAGCCGTGAAAGCTCGAGTGAAACAGGGCAGACATTTTCAAAATGGACTTAAAAGTCTGCTTCAACATTTTGAAGTTCGGATTTAGCAGGCTACCAGAATCATCCCGTTCAAACTACCTTTTGCTGCGAAAGACATTTAGGTTGAAGTTTCACTGGCAGCTGAGCAGATCTGACTGCTTACTGCCATCAAAAAGCAAGTCTCACCCCTTTCCTTTGCCTTCTGCAACTTTCAGGGCTCCCTTGTTTACTCCAACTCTAGAGCTCATCAGACCTTTCTACAAACCACCTGAGCACCAGAGTAACACATGGCTCTCCTTGGTGCACCTGTGTTCTACTAAGGTAGCGATGAGCTAATGGAAGGCCAAACAAGCACCACAGCACAGCAAAAGGTAAAATGCAGTGCAGAGCTAAGAGGAAAACTGAAGCCGCCTTCTCACTAGCTGCAACGGACCATTAAAATTGATTCTAAAGATCCTTTAGGGCTGTAACTGAAGGAGCACCTCCAGCATTGCTTTGGGGAAAAAAATTTTTCCTTTAAAAATAGTTTCTAGGAAGGTACTGAATACACAATTAAAAATCAGCCAAAAATGCAATCAAATCATCACGTTAGTATCTCAGCTGAACACACCTTTACCATCAACAGTTGAGACAGAATGTGATCAGGCCACACCT
Source organism: Scopus umbretta (assembly GCA_013400535.1). Classification (NCBI taxonomy): domain Eukaryota; kingdom Metazoa; phylum Chordata; class Aves; order Pelecaniformes; family Scopidae; genus Scopus; species Scopus umbretta. The sequence continues at coordinate 33,490 of VZTL01014315.1, forward strand.
CGAATACTGTGTTCAGTTTTGGGCCCCTCACTACAAGAAGGAGGAGCGTGTCCAGAGAAGGGCAACGAAGCTGGTGAAGGGCCTGGAGAACAAGCCTTATGAGGAGCGGCTGAGGGACCTGGGGTTGTTTAGCCTGGAGAAGAGGAGGCTGAGGGGAGACCTTATCGCTCTCTACAACTTCCGGAAAGGAGGGTGTAGTGAGGAGGGTGTTGGTCTCTTTGCCCAAGTAACCAGTGATAGGACGAGAGGTAATGGCCTCCAGTTGTGCCAGGGGAGGTTTAGATTTGATATTAGGAAAAATGTCTTTACTGAAAGAGTGGTGTGGCATTGGAACAGGCTGCCCAGGGAAGTGGTGGAGTCCCCATCCCTGGAGGCGTTCAAAAAACGTGTGTATGTGAGACACTGCAGGACATGGTTTAGTAGGCATGGTGTTGTTGGGTTGACAGTTGGACTAGATGATCTCGGAGGTCTTTTCCAACCTTTATGATTCTAAGAACTTTCTAGTTGCTCCACCAGCCAGGCAAGATGCATTCTGCAGAGCAGAATAGCTTTGCCAGGCTCTCCAAACACCCAAGAGGGTGAGGGTTGGCAGACACAGCAGTACCTGTGCCACAGACTGCAACAAGACGGGGCTAGCTGGGCACCTAGCACAAACATGACAGCCCAGGAGTAGTAAGATTTGGGTAGTTCTTGGCATTACTCACAACAGGCATTTAAACTTCTACAAAATGTCACTGGAAGAAACCTAAGGTTTGGAGATTCGTTTTTTAACATTTATCTGAACAGTAGTGCGGATGTTTGAGTCCTTTTATGGATCTAGCAGTTAGCATTCAGCTGAATACACTTATCACTAGCTAGTAAAGCTCCATGGAAATCAAAAATATCCCATAAGGCTCAGTGAACCTGCGTAAAGCAAAAAAACCCCCAAAAAACAAACAAACAGAAAAAAACCCCACACGCCCCACAGTTGGAAGCCACCAGACTATATCAAATAGTCGGATGCACTCATCTCTGTTCTCTCCCCGTTCTACCTCTAAGGAATGGACACTGAGCCAACGGTTAGGTCCCAGCCCTTAACACTTAGGTAATCTCACACTTTGGCCAAAGACAGTCTCATTTCCTCCGCTCATAATTACCTCAGAGGAATTTACTCAAGCTCACTGGCAGTCTGCTAGGGTGACCCATTACAACTGCACTTAGCAGAAAGATTTCTGTTAAAGCCGAGCTATTGCAGAATACTGACATTGGTTAATTGAACGCCACATTAATACTGGAACTGTCAGCTGTGCTCAAATCGACATCCCCGATATCACCAGCAGCTTAAAGATACAAGCTTGAGACACGTGAAGCAATAAATGTCTTGGACTGAGTTCTATCTGAAACACACGTATCTGAGGAACTTTTTTTGTATTACCTAAGACACTCTATCATCCGAGAAGCAATCTTCTTTCGACGCATCATGCTGAATACCCATATTCGACTAATCCCACAAATAGCAGGTTCTGGAGAAGTTGAACAGCACCATGCTTTCTGTCTTTCAAATATGACTTTCTCGTTTTCGGAACTGACTTCTGGAACCTTCTCTTCTATAACTCTGTAGCCCTGCAGGTGATGTAAAAAATATTTGTCATTTTATAAAAGCATCACTCATGACTGAACAACATAATTCTTGTGTAATTTATCTCAGTTAAACATACTTACTTGCTAAAATGCCTTACCAAAAAGACTGCATATTTGCGTCTCATTTAATTTCTCTTAACAGTTTCAAAATTGGAACAGATTAAAGATTAAACCAAAAAAAACCCCTCTGAAGCTTGTCCAATTTAAAATAACAGCAACAAATAATCCAGTTCTTATTGCCACCTGCATTAAAGTGTTTGCATCAATTTCTCTGACTTTGACTGTTTTGCTTCTTGTCTGCTTCTCCCAAGGGACGGTAGAGAACACCACAGTTTACAAGGGAACAGACAGAATACGCAACGAAGCTCTGACATCTGTTTTTAGTACTGCACCTGGCAGTACGACTTCTTGTCCTGCTCTCCACTGCACAGTTCTGCCCTCTGCTTCTGTTGGCTGTGGAGCTGTTTGGCCCTGTGGTCATTCAACTCAGTCCTACAAAGTACCCACTTTTTCATCCACATTGGATTTCTGCCAGGCAGGGAGTTGAGTCTACTCGTCAACAAGCAAGAAAAGGGCCAGAGCTAGCGCAAGAATAGCAGAGGAAGAAAAATTCCACCCTTTGGCTGTAGCAAGTTCTTAGATGAGCAGGTCTGAGCCAAGTATGACACCACCATCCGTGTGTCTCAGCTCAGCGTCAACTATGCAAAAAGGAGTAACAACATTTCCGACAGGTCTACCACCAAAAGTCTCTTCCTCTGCAGAGAAGGCATATACGGAACACTTATTTGCTAAATGGCGAGACTTAAACTTCGAGGTAATTCTATAGTTTCAGAATGCTGGAAGAACACAGTCAGTAAGCACTGATGCAGACTGCTTTTCTCCAGTTCAATCACTTACCCACTGGATATGTTCTGCAATTAAACAGCCGATGACTTTTTTGTCATTAGAAATAAAAAGAAGAGTTTTAGTTCTAGAGTAACACATGAGCGGAGCTTGCTGAAATCCCAAGTCATTGTCTACCATTTCTCTAATTTCTTCAACCTGTCAAAATAAGTTTAAATGCTGTATAAGAAACACATGGAAATATATATTTGCATAAATTTACATAAAAATTACAGATCCGCAAAAATGCACTAAGGTATCTAGAACACTGAAAGCTATTCCAGAAGTTAAGGATTATCCTAAGTAACCTGCAACACATCGGTCCACATAAATGTTCCTTAAATAATACTCGTCTGGAAATCGGAAGAGAGAGACCTCTTCAGTCAGTGTCCACTAAGTCCAAACTTCCACTAGTCAAAGGCTAACAGAGAGACCGCAGATAATCAGCGTGTGGACTCTGATATTTTAGAAGTAAATGAGAGCTATGCCAAAAAATAAATGAGCTTAGTTGAAGGTTTTCTGTGTGTTATTTTTAAAGTCTTGAAAGAACTAACCCATTAAGGGTTTTGAGCAGATGATTGTAAGCACAGCGCCAAGGCAGCTAGAAAACGTATGCATTCGTTGTAAAGGAATGAACAACTGTCGTCTCTTTCCTCAAACTTTCTGCTCTTCCATTAGCTCTGCAAAGAGTAACTGAAACTAAAAATAAAATTTTAATATTAGCAAGTTTAGAAGAAACATACAACCTGCAGCATGCATGTAAACAAAAGCTTATGCATGAGCTGAGATTTGACTGGGGGATTCTTGTACCTGCAATGGGGCATTGAAACAGCCTCCATCACCCCTCCGTCATCTCATACGAGACAGAAATAAGGCGGCCTTTCCTATGTGGTGCATTAAATGGCATAAGCTGCTTTAATGCGTGTCATAGTTACATTAGTAAAGCAAAACCAGAACTACTGATGCTTTGAATATATGAAGTTAGTACTAACTGAATGAAAATTGTGTTAAAAAAACGCTTTTAAAATAACTTTTAAAAGGCATGGTATCAGTTACTCTCTACTTTCTTATCTAACCTTCAGGTACCAGTCTTTTAATGACAAGTCCAGTTAGTCAATTTGAAACACTAAGTACCAATTCTTAAAGTCAGTCATCCTCAGTGGTGACAGTTGTGGATTCTCTCAACTTTAGCCACACAGAACTACAGAGAACTCTATTCTAAATGACTTAATTTGCTACAGTCTTCCTTTCCTCCGCCCCACTTAGGTATTTTAAGTAGCTTTTTCTTCAGCCATTTTAGTAAAAAAGGAATGTGCTATGAATGCAATAAAATTAAGATAATACCACCAGAGAAACAAAACTTAATGAACAAACTTATCTGCATTAAATATTGTAAAAAGAAAATTAGTGGTTTCTTTTCAATTCAGTAACGCAAAAAATTCTATGTTAGGCTAAAGAAAACCCACTACAGCCATGCCATCAGAAAGAGCTCTCTTGGGCATCAATTCAGCCGCCAGAGGGACCTTCCAACCTCAACCATCCTGTGATCCTGCAACAGGGGTACTGTAAAAAAGTACCCCTTAGTCACAGCAAACCCCCAGCTCAACAGAATCAATGCCATTGATATGACGATTCATTGATACTGAAAAAACAAATGTAATGACGTATTAAGATGTATGAACACAGGCCAGCCAGCAAGACACCAAAGCACCCTGCTGCTCGAAGTCTCCACCAGTGTACTGTGCCCAGTTCTAGATGAAGAGCATTAAGAGAGACACGAGACATGGCACAAATGGAAATAACCTAGAGGAGAGAATGACCATGATCAGAGCTCTACAAAACATGATTTAGAAGCGTAAACCAAAAAAACAGCACATCCCATCAATCATCTTCAGGGGAAACAATCAGAGTTTGTTCAGGCACAAAAAAGCTGTTGCAAAGAGGAAAAGAAGGATGTTTTCTATAGCTATGGCACCATGATTTGCACTAATGAGCTTAAATTTCAGTATGGAGATTCTGTTGGATGCTTAGGGAAAAACATCCTAATGGTATGGATAGCGAAGCACTAATAAGAGTCTGGAGAGGTTAGAAAAACCTCCAGTGGTACAAGTTTTAGGAATTTGTCAGATGCATCATAATCAGAGCTGATCCTGCTTTGGTCATGGGAATTGGACTACATGACTTTGAGGCCACTCTCCACCTAAATCTGGTTTTATCCAAAAATTGTTTAGAGAATGGTGCCATATTCATGCTCTGTAATAATATCAATACATTTCAGTTTTTTGAAATATAGCAGGAAGTTTGTATTACATAAAAACATTTGGCAGACATTCAGCAAGTATATTAAAAAAACTGTAAAAAATCAGCTTGTTGATGCTGTTCCCACCCCTGCCTTCCACTCCTGCTCAGAACCATCCTCTCTATGAAGAGAGGAGCAATGCCTAAGAGTGAGATGTCTGACCTGTTTGTGGAAAAAGCTACGGAACCACTGCAGTTTTGATTCCAACTTCAACTGCTCACATTTTTGTAAATTATACAAACTTTCTATGAACATTCTCATTACTTATATTAAAATATCAAACAAGACAAGACACGCGCAAGTCCAGTCCTTTTCACCATACCTTTTTAAGTGCATACTTTGGGTCATCAGGAAGAACCATTATTATCTTTCCATCAGGATATTCAGCCAAAATTCTCTCCTTTTTCCAACCCTAAATAAAACAAACACTTATCTAAACCATACACAAGATGTACTTTTACAAACAGAAATTGCGCATTATTGTTCTAGACACTAAACTTATGCAGAGACTTCACACTATTTAGCAGCTGCTTTGCTAGAGAAGGAAACTTCAGCTAGCTTTCTAAAGTGAGAACAACAGATATAGTATGATCTTATTTATACAATAGCCTAACTATATCTAGAAACAATTTGTGAAAGTGTCTTATAATTTCCCAACTAGATTTTTTTTCCCCCAGGACTGCAGTGCAAACTGAATTTTAAAACAGAAGTAGCAAACTCAGCTCACATAACTGATTTCCAAACCTATGTAATACTTATTTTCCGAAGTCCAGTGAATGGGAAAAACCCTAAGTTTTAATAAAAGATTTCTTTTTAACATAGTTACCTCCACAAATACACACTCAGTTTTAAAGTTTGGCATGCGAAAGACCTCCAGGAGGTTCTAAGTGAACTGATTGGCATGCAGTTGCCCAAAATGTAAGGAATAGTTTATTTGTTACTGATCATAACTGTTAAAGCCACAAGAAGGATACTAGAAAAAATTTTATAACTACCTTCTAAGAATCTAATGGGGAAGGAGGCTACGTTGTGTGTATCTGAAGTATAAACATACTCAAAAAAATAGAGGTAATTAACTCTTCTTCAGATCCACACTCGTGGTGAATAATGAGCAGTACCTGCATGGAAAAAAACAAAACAAAAAAGCCACTTAAATCTAGTAAGATGGGACTGGTAGATATTAGAACTCAAGTTGCTTTGATGGGACCTAAAATACTGAATGCAGAAGTAACTTCAGCCACTAAAAAGGCTGATCTACAAGTCTTACTCAAAGCAACTTTAAATAAAAAAGCCTTTGAAGAAACCATATCGATGGAATAATTCTCATTTAAATCTGTACCTTCCCACAAAATAACGTTCAACTAAAGACCAAACAATGGAATTTGGCACTGAATGAATGCCATATGTACTACCACAAAAAGATGACAAACTTAAGTGTTATAATACTTGATCTGTATGTCATTTTAATCATGCTGATTTTACTCCCTTATCCCAAACAAGACATGAAGAGAGTAATTTTAGAAATTTATCTACTTTCTGGTAGCCCTGAAACTATCTAAGTATGAGTTTAGCACCCAGCATGGCAATGGTCACAACACAAGACACCATTTCAATCCTGCCTGCTTCTCTTCTCACTAGTAGTTGCACTAAATACCAACACAAATGAAGAGCCTATTTGAATTTTTATATATTATGGTCTGAACACAAAGGGCTATAAACAGCAGTGTCACAACATTAAGGTAAGCAGGAAAGTGCAATTTGTGGGATTGTGACATGCTTTTTGAGACTGTTAGAAACTGTGTCAAAAAATTCAGGTAAGGATTACTACTCTCCAACCTCAAACACCATCCTCTCTCCATTTTTTGTCTTTTGCTGCCTTTGGCTACCTGTTTGCCCCGCAAAAGCTTTCTATAGCCTACTTTAAACCAACCTTGACCATCACTCAGCAGATAAATGCAATGGGTTTGACAATCCTACCACTACAGCACCCAGAATGTTGCAGGCCTAATGCAGAAAATTCAATGCTAGATTTTAGGTTAAGGTATTCTGTTAACGTAACAGCCAGGTATTTCCAGCAAATGAAATCTGATGGAAGAAAACTCTTCTGAACAGCTTACTGCTGTTACACTTTTAAGCAACAGTGTATTAGCAGAAGTCTAAAAAGAATTCTGTAAAAATGCAGTAATTGACTCTCTAATACTTACAGCTCATTATTTTCATTACTGTCCACCTATTAATTTTCTTAAGTGATCAGTATAATATGAGGACTGATCATATTCACAGGAGAGGTAGGTTCTAAATTGAACTACTTTGGAATTTATTCAGAAATACAACTTTTAAATGAAGCTTTCCAAAAAGTTTTTGCAAACCCTCAGCTCATCCAAGATTTCTAGTTCATTTGGTTTACATCAGAGAAGACATTTAAAAGTCATATTCCTTTGTTACTGAAGCAGCTTGTAAGAGTTTCAAAAAGAAAAACTAACATTTCACGTAAGCATCTGCATCTTCAGTATCCTTACTGTTCAGTCGTAGGAAGGAATGAACTGTGCTTCCTTTAAGCCAGACAAATGGAAGTAACGCACAAGATGGGTCACAGCTCTTTCATATTCTAACATTAAAGCAGTTAAGGAAAATGTGCTACAGCTTCAACCGGGACTGATCCTATTAGGTATCTACAATACACAAAATATACTTTAGTACCAGTATCTTGCACACGGTCTGAAGATTATTTCCCTTAACACACCTATTAATGTGGCGGGGGTTTTTTAACAAAACCCCACCTATTTTAACACTATTAGAACACCTTGCAGACTGCTGTATTGTTTCAATCGCTGAGAACTGAAGTAGCACTCCTTAACTCGGGCAGATGGCAAGAACACCTCACTATCGTAAGAAGGAAAAGCATTTTGTCTCCAATATACTTTGAAATATTCTTCTGCAATGTCAGAAAACTTGCTTTTCCTTTCCTTTTAACTGACATTACTTTAGGGCATTATGACTTATTTACTGTTGAATGAGATGCCCAAGCATTGATATACATTGTTTGTGATGACCAAAGAAGTAAAAAGGAAACCTACTGTTCCCACTAGGATACGCGTTCTGCAAGGCCTGGAGTAAAAGAACATGATTATACTGCTCCTCCCTGATACGAGAATTCTATGCTCAACAACAGGTTACCTATAGCCAGCAGCAGCAAGGCACGTACAGCCTAATCACCGCAGCTGGGCAGACTGGTGCTGTACAGAGCCCCCTTGGTGTGCAGTAACTGCTGCAATACCCTCCTGCCCCCCATGTTACAGCTATTTATCCTACCGGTATTTTTAATAGTTTGAGAACATAAGGCAAGTCTGTGATGAACAGTTAACTCATTTTTAATCTACCTCTAACTTTTCCTCCCAATTCAAACTAGATTTAAAGATTGCTTCTCCTTGCTTATTAAGGTGCAATGGCAAAAGAATTACAAACGAAAGAAGTAATTCGAAAAAGTGCAATACACCGCATCGTGAAATGGTACAGACAGTAACTACAACTACACTGTGTAGAACATGTTTCCACTGGATATTATACATGTATATAATGAATGATACAGAATACAGTTGGAAAGATGGCTCCAACATTAGCAGCACTGTAGCTGAAATGTTCAGCATTCAATTTCACATGAACTATGCTCTGCTTATAGTTTAAAATAACATCTGATGTAGATTTGTGTTTTTAAAAGCATCACTTAGCAGACACAACAGCCTGCTTCCCAGGCACTTTCTCATGTTTTTAGAAGTTCTTATGTAAGAGTAGGAAATGGGACAACAAACCTGGTATTTTTCTATATATGTCAGTTCCGTACTCCCCATTTCCCAAATGCATAAAAATTGGCAGTGTTTCTTTCTTATACCCTTTTTTCCTCAGAAAAATTGAGTCAGTGAGGAAAATGTGGTTAATACTATATAATTCTTTCACATTTGTGAAATTTTCCCCTAATAATCAAGTTTAGTATGAAATGTTGTGCCCTTTTACCCTTAATAATTAGTAGCAGAGAAATGGTCTACTGCATCCTTCTTCTCGACTCCTTCATCGTTACAGATATTCTGCCTCTCTTTCCCACAAGTGTAATATGGAGAATGAGGTTTTGACTGTAGAGCACATTAAGATCCTTGGATATAACTACTAAATACTACCCTCTGTTAAAACGAAGATTCTTACAGAAGATAGCTAATAGTAAGAACTTTATTTGAAATATTATTAAGTTTTATATTGTACAGATGTATCACTTTTGGAATGAATGCAAACCAAGACAACCATCACATTTTTCTAAGATGACATGAAGTTCATCATCATCTTCAATCCCAATGTCCCTTAGGTTCTAAGAAGTCAAATGTTGCACTTTTTGTTTTGTTTGGGGTTTTGTTTTTTTGGTGGTTGTTGCTTTTGTTTTGGGTTGGGGGTTTTTTTGTGGTTGTTTTTTTTTTTGGTGGGTTTTCTTCTTGTTGTTGTTTTAATCTGAAAATTGTAAGAACTTCACAGATGGTCCTGGATGCAATTACAGAAGAATAGCTATTTAAAGCTTATCAGATTAGACATTAGCCTAAATAACAGCTTCTTCCACTTTCTTCAGCTTAGGATACTCTCAACTAAGAGGATGAGCTTGAAATACAAACACACTAACTGCATTCACATCAGGCACCTGAATCCACAGGCATTTCCTAACTTAAGAATTTGGCTTTGCAATTTAAACACATCATTAAAAATAATGTCTTGCTCTTAGAAAAAATTAAATACCAATACTAAAATAATTAGTAGAAAGTATTTAGGCAGAAATACTAAATTGATACACATTGGTATCACAGGGAGGATACACAATTGACATTATGTGGTTTCACAGCTAGAGGATTTTATAAAACTGAACCACGTATCCATCCCACAAAGTTACCCATCCCACTGGAGTTAACACAATGTATATGTCATCACTCAATGCACGCACATGCTAGAATGGCGTATTTTTTCTGGAGACTTTCAGATGTCTGAAACCAGAAGGACAGCGAGACAAGATTCCTACATTTGTCTGCAGTAGGGGACATCTCCCACGCTAATCTATGCCTGCTCTAGTACTATCCTTGACCACCTTACCTTCTTGCTTATTCAGTCTGCATGCTCCCATTAACAGTAAATGGCATCCTTCAGAAAACCAAAATCAGTCCTTGCCAATCCTCTGTTCCCAAATACAGAAAATGTCATTAAACTTGCCAAACTTTCTCTCTCCACACAAGGCCCACAATTTCTTTACTGTCTCTATCAGCCATCCATGACAAAACAAGTAACCCAATACCATCTCCCTTGCTAGCCTGTCCTACTTCTGGGGACATGACTGAATTTCTAGAGACCTAAAAAGAAATTTTTACTAGAAGAAATAAGATAGGCCTTAAAAAAAAAAAAAGAAAGAAAAAAGCCCAAAATTTTATTTTGTTGAAGATGGTAATTAATTAATTTATTATTTACATGCAAACTATCATCTGACTATTCAGTACTTTTAAAAAACCCACAAAGCAGCTGCATGCAGGTGGGCAAGACACTAACAACAAAGTCCATTTTTACAGTTCACAGCAAGAAGCTCTTAGCATGATAATGTATACAGGCTTTCTTTTTGTGATTTTGTGAAANTTACCACAATACAGTCAACCAAGAACCACTGACTATGGGTCAAATGAGAAGTGTTAAAGACTTATGTACTTAGCATGGCAAAAATTACTTACCCATGCAGAAAACAGTGTCTCAATCAAATTGTTATGAGAAGAAATAAAAAAAAAAAAAATCACAGGGGAATTTTAAGACTCGTAGGACTCCTTCCTTCACCTCTTACTCTACGGTTTCTGTTCTAGAACAACTATCTAAATCATCGCTCTATAGCCATCTATGATGTCACAAAACACAACTAGAGTCTTAAAAGATTTCAGAGAGAGAAGTTTACTCACTGAACTGACAATACAAATTATTTGGTTAAGTACACATTGTGTGAAGTTTTCAAAAGACGCCTAGCATCTGAGAAAACAATAGGGAACGTTTTTCTCAAATTAAAAGCATACCTAACTTTACACATGGTTATTTACAACTGGTTTAAGGCAGCCTGCTCTTTCACTTTTATGTTAATAATGGTGTTACTCTAGACATAGACACAAGTGAGAAATTCCATCTCTTTCAACTTTCAAAATACTCAAACTTCAGTGCAGCTTCCTAGCTACATGAACATAGAAGCTTTAAGTAACTATTGAACTCATCTGCCAGCTTCTGCCCAAAAAGAACTAATACCATCTTCCGTAAATTATGTTTTCATCTTTGGTAACATTCAAGATCTGAAAGAGCGGGGGGGGGAGG